>JACCGJ010023436.1:0-21553 GCA_013407085.1 Atriophallophorus winterbourni
ACACGGTGTGCAAACCACAGCGGCAACACGAGTCATCATGAACTCAGTACGGAGACACACCAGGAGCTAGGCAAAGCAGCAGTCAGCCGGAACGCGTACCGCGCAGCAACAAGTCAGCAAACAACGAAACTCGGGGTAGCACGTTCAAATCCTATAACGCCAATGCAGCAGCAAACCATGATTCCCCAGTCTGTCAGCCGCTGGTGCATGGGAGTGACTGTATGCTATTACAACCGGAACCCCGCCACGTTTTACTTGCAACCTTGGTATTAAGCGCAGCTAACACAAACCCGCAGCATCTGCAGATCCATTCACATTGGGCCAAAAGGATCGCATGTAACCCGCTGCAAAACAGTCACCCTGACGCTGCATACGGAACATCCGCAATCAAAGTAGTAGCCACTGAATCGACCACAGCAACATAGTCGCAAAGCCCAGCAGCTCGTGGGACTGGAATACAAAAACATGATTTCCTCAGTCGCAATAAAATCAACACACCACACCTACGAGTCAATGATGAGGCACAAATGAAACATCTCATTACACTATACCTATTAGGGATAAATAGATTCATCATCATCATCATGGGCGGCACTACACCCGTAGCAAGCAAGCAAGCAAATGCCATACAACCATGACACGACGAAATCCTAAATACATCGCAAATGGGGGATTTGAAACGCTACTGAACCTGTAGAACAACAGACACGGAATAGATGAGATCTCTACACTCAGAATCGAACTCGTATTCATTCACACGAAGAGATTCCATTTGGCACTCACTGTCTTGCATACAACATAACAAGCTTTTCCCGCTACTCCGATTGACGTGCACAACAAAACCTAACTGTCAAGAGCGGTTACATTACAAAAATTGCTAACGTGGGTTCAAGACCTTGGAAATAAAACAACTCAGATGCCTTCGTTTCTCCACGATAAAGTCAAAATCCAGACAGTCGGCTAAACAAACGTTTACTTTCAAACCGAGAGTCGATCGAGTTTATAGAGCGAAACAAGATTTCAAAATACAAAACCACAAAGGGATTACATTTTAGACGTGAAAACGCAATGAGTACGGGGATGCGAGCGAAACCATATGTGGCCCTTTCGGCTGCTGTAGTAAACGCTCTGCGACGAGTAGACCGTACACAAGGGACCTGATTCACACGCAATTGTGAAAGCGAAACACACAAAAAATTCCAACTACAAACAAGAACACAAATATGACCAACAAACTGCGTCTATTCATGTCACCCAACCAAAAATGAAAGCAATTGTGATCTCCGAATGTGGCAAGACAGACGACCGAAAATCTCCGTCTTGAGTACACTTCAATGTAGCAACGCCCCGACACCAGATGTGTACACACCCAGTTCTTAAAGCGTGCAATCAACCGCAGGTAAAACCAAAACGATGTACCATTCAAAAACGTAATGCAAAAATACAACCAACCGAGCTGCACTACAGGAGCACAAATGTAGCGGCAATTCTAACAGTGTGGCAAACACACTTCTAGCGATTACCACAAAATCAATGTTGCACGAGGTCGGCACCGAGTGAGCAATACACACGGCTTCTTGTCGTGCGATCGACAGTATTGCACCAACACGTGCATACGCAAATTACTGGAAAACCTCTTTACACATTTTACCGATAGTAACGAGTGCAAGCATACAACGGTTTTAACGCGCACAAGTAGTATGGGCACGTCATCATCATCACAGACAGCAATACACCGGTAGCACGTACCGAATCCTTAACTGCCACACAACCACGAAAAAGTAAAACCCTAAAAGATGGGACTAAAATAGCTACGGATTCTATAGAAGAGTAAGCACAAGCAAACTGGGTAGAGGTGCCTACACCTCGAATGGATCATGAATTCAATCAAGTTTCGAGAACGAGTAGAGCGACATCAGCATGGCAGCTTCTTTGCGGCTTTCACTGTCATGCATCATAACAATCTTTTCTCGTCACTCCGCTTGACAACATACAAGGTTAAGCAAACACTCAAACAAGATGCTTAGTGCAAGACCGCCATCCAACACGGGTTCATGACATATCCTGAAGTGCAACTAGCCATTGCGATATATGATCGCGGGGACACCAGCCTGGAAGACGCGCTGTGCCGACTTTTGAAAGGTTACTAGTAAGGGTTTTTAATTGCTTATGTCATGTGACGGTTTGGCCTCCGCGAGATTTATGCCAATCAGGATGTGGCGTCGCAAAGAGAATGCGTTTCGGAAGTCGGTGGTCCGGCATCCGCAAAACCTGACCCAACCAGCGTATCCTATGCAGGTTGATCTGCTTCTCTATATCAACATTACTGCCGAACAACGTATTTTGGAGAGCATCGGTGCGTATGCGATTGTAACAGCTAACTCCTAGAATGTTGCGGATATCGGTTGTCAAATACTAGGAGACGCTGAATGTGTTCTATAGATGAGGTCCAGGTTTCGTACCCATACAGTAACACGGCCCGAACTGTCGCTTTATAGACTCTACCCTTGAGTAACAGAGACAGTCCTTTTTGCCGACAGAGATGAACTAGGTTGCGGAATGCTACGGTCGCATTAGAAATGAGTGCCGAGACCTCGTCAACTTACGATGCTGTTTAAAAGCGTTGCCATTAGTCACACGATGCGAAACACAACTGACTTCCATGCACAGTTACACATACAAAAATGGAAAAACACAAAAAATCACAACCCCAAACAGAAATGCAAAAATTACCAATGCACTGCGTCTATTCACGTCAACCAACCAACAGTGCAATCAATTGTGATCATCGAATGTGCCAAGACAGACGACCGAAAATCTCCGTCTTGAGTACACTTCAATGTAGCAACGCCCTGACACCAGATGCGTACACACCCAGTTCTTAAAGCGTGCAATCAACCGCAGGTAAAACCAAAACGATGTACCATTCATGAACGTAATGCAAAAATACAACCAACCGAGCTGCACTACCGGAGCACAAATGTAGCGGCAATTCTAACAGTGTGGCAAACACACTTCTAGCGATTGCCACAAAATCAATGTTGCACGAGGTCGGCACCGAGTGAGCAATACACACGGCTTCTTGTCGTGCGATCGACAGTATTGAACCAATACGTGGATCACGTCATTTACTGGAAAACCTTTTTACACATTTTCCGATAGAAACACGATTGCAAGCATGAAACGGTTTTAACGCGCACAAGTAATATGAGCACACTGAGGCTAACTTATCAAAAACTCATCTTCGCACAAGTTTACCATGAGACATCAACCAACATTTTACAGTCATCATACATGTTACATCCACGAAGTTGACAAACACAGCTACACGATTCACTGCCTCGTCGAAAGACAACGTTGTTAATAACGAACGCAAACGGTTGTGAGGTGATTTACGGGGATCTACACCGTGCCATTCACCACTACATGGAAAAAATAGAGTGTGAACTGAATCACTTACCGTTACCACCCAAACACTGCTGACTAGGATACACGGCAAGCGGAGACACGGTGTGCAAACCACAGCGGCAACACGAGTCATCATGAACTCAGTACGGAGACACCAGGAGCTAGGCAAAGCAGCAGTCAGCCGGAACGCGTACCGCGCAGCAACAAGTCAGCAAACAACGAAACTCGGGGTAGCACGTTCAAATCCTATAACGCCAATGCAGCAGCAAACCATGATTCCCCAGTCTGTCAACCGCTGGTGCATGGGAGTGACTGTATGCTATTACAACCGGAACCCCGCCACGTTTTACTTGCAACCTTGGAATTAAGCGCAGCTACCACAAACCCGCAGCATCTGCAGATCCATTCACATTGAACCAAAAGGATCGCATGTAACCCGCTGCAAAACAGTCACCCTGACGCTGCATACGGAACATCCGCAATCAAAGTAGTAGCCACTGAATCGACCACAGCAACATAGTCGCAAAGCCCAGCAGCTCGTGGGACTGGAATACAAAAACATGATTTCCTCAGTCGCAATAAAATCAACACACCACACCAACGAGACAATGATGAGGCACAAATGAAACAATTCACTACACTATACCTATAAGGGATAAATAGATTAATCATCGTCATGGGCGGCACTACACCCGTAGCCAGCAAAACAACTCAGGTCCCTCCGTTGCCCCCGAAAAAGTCAAAAGCCAGACAGTCGATTAAACAAACGTTTACTTTTAAACTGAGATTCGACCGAGATTATGGAACGAAACAGGATTTCAAAATACAAAACCACAAAGGGATTACATTTTAGACGTGAAAACGCTTATAATTTACCACGCAATGAGTAAGGGGATGCGAGCGAAACCATAAGTGGCCCTTTCGGCTGCTGTAGTAAACGCTCTGCGATGAGTAGACCGTACACAAGGGACCTGATTCACACGCAATTGTGAAAGCGAAACACACACAAAAATTCCGACTACAAACAGGAACACAAATATCACAAACAAACTGCGTCTATTCATGTCACCCAACCAACAGTGCAATCAATTGTGATCATCGAATGTGCCAAGACAGACGACCGAAAATCTCCGTCTTGAGTACACTTCAATGTAGCAACGCCCCGACACCAGATGCGTACACACCCAGTTGTTAAAGCGTGCAATCAACCGCAGGTAAAACCAAAACGATGTACCATTCAAAAACGTAATGCAAAAATACAACCAACCGAGCTGCACTACCGGAGCACAAATGTAGCGGCAATTCTAACAGTGTGGCAAACACACTTCTAGCGATTGCCACAAAATCAATGTTGCACGAGGTCGGCACCGAGTGAGCAATACACACGGCTTCTTGTCGTGCGATCGACAGTATTGCACCAATACGTGGATCACGTCATTTACTGGAAAACCTCTTTACACATTTTCCGATAGAACAAGAGTGCAAGCATAAAACGGTTTAACGCGCACAAGTAATATGAGCACACTGGGGTTAACTTATCAAAAACTCATCTTCGCACAAGTTTACCATGAGACATCAACCAACATTTTACAGTCATCATACATGTTACATCCACGAAGTTGACAAACACAGCTACACGATTCACTGCCTCGTCGAAAGACAACGTTGTTAATAACGAACGCAAACGGTTGTGAGGTGATTTACGGGGATCTACACCGTGCCATTCACCACTACATGGAAAAAATAGAGTGTGAACTGAATCACTTACCGTTACCACCCAAACACTGCTGACTAGGATACACGGCAAGCGGAGACACGGTGTGCAAACCACAGCGGCAACACGAGTCATCATGAACTCAGTACGGAGACACACCAGGAGCTAGGCAAAGCAGCAGTCAGCCGGAACGCGTACCGCGCAGCAACAAGTCAGCAAACAACGAAACTCGGGGTAGCACGTTCAAATCCTATAACGCCAATGCAGCAGCAAACCATGATTCCCCAGTCTGTCAACCGCTGGTGCATGGGAGTGACTGTATGCTATTACAACCGGAACCCCGCCACGTTTTAGTTGGAACCTTGGAGTTAAGCGCAGCTACCACAAACCAGCAGCATCTGCAGATCCAATCACATTGGGCCAAAAGGATCGCATGTAACCCGCTGCAAAACAGTCACCCTGACGCTGCATACGGAACATCCGCTATCAAAGTAGTAGCCACTGAATCGACCACAGCAACATAGTCGAAAAGCCCAGCAGCTCGTGGGACTGGAATACAAAAACATGATTTCCTCAGTCGCAATAAAATCAACACACCACACCAACGAGACAATGATGAGGCACAAATGAAACAATTCATTACACTACACATCAGGGACAAATAGATTAATCATCGTCATGGGCGGCACTACACCCGTAGCAAGCAAGCAAGCAAATGCCATACAACTATGACACGACGAAATTCTGAATACATGGCCAACGGTGGAATTAGAAATGATACACACCCTGTAGAACAACAGACATGGAATGGATGAGACTTCTACGCTCAGAATCGAACTCGTATTCATTCACGACATCAGACGAAGAGATTTCATTTGGCACTCACTGTCTTGCGTGCCAAATAACAAGCTTTTTTCGCTACTCCGATTGACGTTCACAAGAAAACCTAACCGTCAAGAGCGTACAACGTCGCGGTGAAGCGATAACAACACTCTGTGATCCTGCCAACTCTTATATACATTATCAAACAGCATCACTATGATAAACACTTCACTCGATATTGAGCATCTTGAATTAAAACTGAACATTACATAAATTGCCAACGTGGAATCAAGACCTTGGAAATAAAACAACTCAGATGCATCCGTTTCCCCCGAAAAAGTCAAAAGACAGACAGTCGGCTAAACAAACGTTTACTTTCAAACCGAGATTCGACAGAGGTTATTGAACGAAACAAGATTTCAAAATACAATTTTAGAGGTGAAAACGATTATAATTTACACGCAATGAGTACGGGGATGCGAGTGAAACCATAAGTGGCCCTTTCGGCTGCTGTAGAAAACGCTGTGACAAGTAGACCGTACACAAGTGACCTGACTCACACGCACTTGGGAAAGCGAAACGGCCGTTTAAAAGCGTTGCCATTGGTCACACCATGCGAAACACAACTGACTTTCATGCACACACATACAAAAATGGAAAAACACAAAAAAATCACAACTCCAAACAGGAATGCAAATATGACCAACAAACTGCGTCTATTCACGTCACCCAACCAACAGTGCAAGCAATCGTGATCACCGAATGTGGCAAGACAAATGTGAAGATAACCATGAGACGAATGCTTCCCGAAATGAAATTATTCAACCGGACATTTTTGTATGGAATATTCTGAGTGTACACAAAGCGAACTTCTAGCGAGTACCACATTCAGTATTGCACGACATCAATGCCAAGTGAAACACACTTGGTTTTTCGCCGCGCGATGAGAAATCATGAATAGAAGAAACTGTTATTTTATACATATTTCTAAGTTCACTTTTAGTTTTACTGTGAGAAAAAGTGTATTCGTTTTGAAGAGAAACGCAGAACTCACCATTACATCGGAATTTGAACCAAAAAAGTGGCATCACCGCTAGAAAAGCTCAATGGACCACATTCTACCCGGAAGCAGCATCCGGAAACAGAGGGGAAGTGGGAGTAGTTTCAGCATGCATACTGCTACCATGTTTCTACATTCGTGAACGTCAACCTCAGGAAACCCTGTGATTGATAGCTGCAACTTCAGCACCACACTACGAATGTTTTTCTAATCTGTGTCTGGACGGCAAATACGCAGCAGCCTGGGGGTTGCGATGAATCGACTGTGAAGAGATGGAGTTGTGCCCAGAAACATTTGTTCAGCCACTGATATAATAATCTCTAACGCAGCGACCAATCCGTAAACTCAGCCGGTCAAGCACTGTAATAAATGTTTTTATATTTCATATTTAAAAATAACGAATTCAACGATATTCGCGAGAGTCAGATCGACTGTAGCGACGCCTTGGAGGACTTTCGTAACGCGAATTCATTCGTCCTCTTGGAGGTGGATAATCCCGATCTGGTGTATAAGAACGAGAGCGCCGTCCGTTTCGTCTTGGAGATCTAGAGTGCCTAAAATAATTAGACAATGATGTTTTGATTAAGAGCGTCCCTTCATACATATGGTTTAACGAAATTTAATTCATGAAAGCAGAAATGTACAACTTCACGCACCTCGTTTGACGAGAATTTGGTCGTCCATATTTAGCACGTTGAACACGTATCTCTCTGCCGTCTATGCGACGACCATCCATCCCTCGTATGGCATCGTCAGCTTCTCGCTCAGTGCAATAACGAACGAAAGCAAATCCACGGCTTTCGAATGTGTAGCGATGACGGGGTATGTAAATATCACCTAATAAATTAAAAATATTTACGCTGATTACGGTATGGAATCAAGAGCATATTTAATGAAACAATATAAGCATTTTTACTTTATTCAGAGTCAATAGTGGGTGATCAGCATGACGTTGCTATCTCTAAATCAAATTTCGTGACATTTGAGGTTGACGTTTTCTATAAAAATGGTCTACGCCGGCAATAAAGGTTGTGCTTACGGCGTAGATAATCCATAAGGCATAAGCTAGAAGCGCGTATACGTAATGGTTATAGTTAAACCTTAAAGTCAAGGCACCGATTGATCATAGGATTTATAAGGTGTACAGGTGCACCATAAACTGTACAGAGCACAGAATAAATGAATTTTATTCGGTCATATTCATGAATTCTAGGAGTGAGCAGTATCACACATTCTAGCTACAGATAGCAACAGGATACGCCACTTGGACAACCTATTAGCTTCGATCTCGCCAGTACGATTTACTGCACAGTAAGTTGAGGCGAATAAACAAAGAAACGAAGCCGATAAAATAGTAAAAAGTGAGTATATTTAAGGCTCATTGGAACTAATTAACAATTGCTGTTACTGAGTATTCGTATAGATGCAACAAAGACCTCCAATCATTTTAATAGCGAATCGGTTTATGAATGCTAAACGTAGAGTGACGTACCAACTTCACCATAGCGATTGAAAATACGTCGTAAATCTTCAATGGTAGTCCTGTAAGCTAAATTGTCTACTTTCAATGAAATCATTCCTTCGATTTTCGGAGGTGCACGATTGTATCCATCCATGCTCAAAGTCAAAATTTTGCCAACTAACAATTTGGTATTTTAAACAAAACATAATTGTAATTGTTAGATTTAAATTCATAAGTATATTGAAATGTGATATAAAATATCTCATTCATGCAACCTTTGTCATTTATATCAGTTTAAGTTTATCAGTGGCAGGGGCGGTATGTTCCCATTGTTCTGGTTGTTTTAGCTGCTACTGTAGTATCAGTATCAGTATCACTGTACGGACGTATTTTTTCGTCGCTCTGACAATTTTGATCATATCTTTGTTGTATCTGCACGGATTTATACCATTTGAAGAATTCCGAGTATCACTCAACGATATCTATCGGATTTCATACTTTTCGATCGTGCAAGTCAAATTATAGCAAAGTTACCAGTTTGACGGGAAAAGAACATTTTGTTCACGCGCACAAAGTTTTTCCCAGCACCAGCTATCTTACGGATTCCGCAATCACTGCAAAGACCACATTGAACTACAAGTTTCGATACCTTATTTCGTGTTCTATCTTCTGTGGTTCATGAATTATCGCGGATTAACTGTTCAATGCCGAAATCTCGCCAACGAACACAGTCAACTCACTCAACGGACAAAACACCCATTATCGATCAGCCGGCGAGCCCTATACAAACCATAAACAAGTGCGAACGTGTAACGAGATCCACTGCCCGGACCACGAAAAATATCGATCCAGCTGTGACCGTGAGAAGTATTCACGCGACGGCGACACGGAATGGTCGTGACCTCTGTATCACGTGTTTAGCTCCGGTAAGCGTTGATAAAGTTTCGGTTAAATGTGCTTTCTGCGGGTTCCACCAACACGTGTCATGTGATAAGACTTCAACTGATGACTGTGTAGGGCTATTGAACGATAATGACTATCCATCTGTTTGTTATTTCTGCCATGCCTGTAGATATTCAATTACAAATGGCCATCGCAAGAGTATACATTCATATGTTGGAAAAGTGTCCAATACTATAGAGAGTGGACTGTCGTAACTGGAAGAGGAGCTTGCACGAGTGAAAAATGCTGTGGAGCCATTAATGAAGTCTAAAACATTTAAACTGAACAAACGAAAACGCTTAACTTTACCACCACCAAACCAATATCTCGAAAAGTTTGAATTGTTGCAGCACAGCACCCTGGAGAGTGTCAAAACTTCTTGAAGCCGAAACCGTTCACATAGAATGCCCCGTTAGCGAAAGTTGCCTCGAAAGTTATTTCTCTTAGTGTTATCTGCACCAACGTGCCAGAGTCGACTGATACGTTATTTTCGAATAGACACCAGAATGATTTGGCTGAATGGTTGAAACTGTGCACTCGCATGAATCTCAAAGCGATCCACCAGGTTTTGTTGATTCGCTTGAGTCGTCCTCCCAAAACTCTACACCAAGATTGGCCGCGGTTGCTCAAGGTAGTAATGCAAAATGAGAAGGATTTAGAAGATGTACTTCTGTCGACATACTTGCTACGGGACAACATGGAAAATACATCTTGTGTATTTGTTGATGTCCCTGGTCGGAGCGGGCAAAATCGCCACTGGAAGGTAAGCAAAAGAAAACATACGATGGCAATAAGCGCACACTTATTCTCTTAAATTTCCCAGAATATGCCACCGGCTCAGATACAAAGTGTGAATCCAACCACGACATACAACCGTGGAGATTTATTGCTAATGCTATCGAAACCACCAATGTTGCGGTTATCGATACGTTCCGAATCCCGAAGTCATCAAATTACGAAGGAAATGTTCCACAACCATTTAAACGGATACTATTGACCACCACTAAGGTGAACACCTTGCTTAACAATTGGAACCAGTACCGATACAAAGTTCCACGAGAGATCAAAATTATCAGTGAATACCTGAAATCCGACTCTATCGTGGAAGTTGCCGGACCTGTCGGTACTGAGCACAGTGATGCTGGGAATCCTGCTCCAAAAAACGGATGTCGACCGACTATATCGGATTCGGTGATGTAATTTACACATCATCTTTGACACGTACTCAAATTTCCTGCTCAAATGAACCGTCTTTGCTGTCAACATCGACTGTCAAATGTTTGTATACAATTGCCAAATGCATGACAAACAAACTACACGAATTGACTGAACTAACTACCACACACTCGCCAGACGTGATTGCTGTAACTGAGACATGGTTTCATCCAAATTTAACAGACAATGAAGTTGCCATTGAAGGTATGTCTCTACTTCGTCGCGATCGCCTGACTCGAGGAGGTGGTGTTGTGCTTTACCACATTCGGAGACTGCTCTGCCAAGAGATCACTGATGACGATTTACAACTGCAAGACACATTATGGTGTTCGCTGAATGTAACAGCAGGGGAAAATGCATAGTGGGTGTGATTTACCGTTAGCCCTCAGACGACGAAGCCTACAATTCAGCATTACTTGCAAATATGCGCTTAACGGCTACCAGATACCGTGGCAGACTTCTACTGATCGGAGACTTTAATCTGCCGAACTTTAAGGGAAATTCAGATCATCCAGAAAATTTCCTAAGTGCTCAATTTCAACAGTTGCTAGAAGAAATTCCACTCTACAACCATATATTCAACAATACCCGATTTCATGGTACTGATACGCCGACTATCTTGGACCTTATATTGACAAATGAAGTGCATGTGATTAAAAGTCTCACTGATGAAGCTCCAATAGGACTCAGTGACCACTTAGTTATTACGTTTGACTATATTTGCCAGGCAATCAGAACAAGTGACATTAACAATGTGATTAGAAAAATTGACTTTCCAAAACTTGAATCTACTCTTGTGAACGCCACAGACCCTGGTCTTAAGTCCGACAACGTGCACGATCAGCGGCAGTGGATGATAACCGAACTTAAATTTGCCGTTGAATTGCACTTTCATCTTGTTCCAAAGGTGCAAAAATGGATATATATTGAAGCTGAGAAGCCGAACACGAAAATGGTTGACCTTGTGATATGCTGCATGGCGAGCTCATCGACATGATATGACTGTTAAGAGTTGAGAGACATTCCGTTTGCTGAGAAATAAGGAAAACAAACTTGTTGTTGATGACAAACTGAATTATCAAAATCATTCACTCAACAAAATGGAATCAAACCCCAAAATTCTCCACCAGATCATAAATAACCGGTCAAGGGTTTTACCAGGAGTTGCCGCTCCAAAGACAAGTGATGGAACAACAACCACAGCATCTCAATCTGCCGATGTTCTAGCGGCTAGAATCTAGCCCGTCTCTTCTTCACTGTCTTCAGCCCACGAAACACCGTTACCTGTCACTTAAATCCTGTCATCTCACCCGAAAATGTTTCACAACAACTAACTATTACCTCGGAGAGTGTCCTGGGCACATTGCTAATTCTCAACACTAGAAAATCTCCCGGAGCTGACGAAATTACCCGTTCATTCTCAAAAACTGTGCTTATGCTTTGTGTACGCCTCTCACATAATTCTTTAACCTCTCTTTAACCCAAAGTTTTGTTCCGTGTGATTGGACTGGCATCATTACCTCCATCCACAAAGGAGGAAACCGTTCCGAAGTATCCAACTATCGACCAGTTACACTACTACCGGTGATCTCTTAAGTGATGGAGCGCCTCGTAGCAAACAGCATTATAAAAAATCTGGAAGACAATTGCATGCTCGCAGTCGAACAACACGGCTTCAGAAAAAGACACTCTTGCCCTTTAAACTTTCTGCTCGCGCTCGATGACCGGACACAAGCTGTAGACAAAGGTCTCACCGTACACGCTTGTTGTCTTGATATGTCAAAAGCATTCGATCGTGTCAACCACAGTCAGTTACTACAAAAGATTAGGCTATGTGGAATCGAGGGTTCATTACTAGCCTGGTTTGAAGAATATCTTCGCGACCGTGTCATTCGAGTAAGGGTTGATGGTGTTTTGTCACGACCTATTGCAGTAACAAGTGCGGTGCCACAGGGATCAGTGCTTGGACCACTTCTTATCCTGATGTATGTCAACGACTTACCTTAACTTGTTCGCTGCAAAATCTTGTTATTTGCGGATGACATCAAGCTGTGGACACAAGTACGTACAACTGAGGATTGCAGACAGCTTCAGCTGGCCCTCGATACCTTACAAGACTGGTCAGTTAGAAATGAACTACCTCTCAATGTCAGAAAATGCAAGGTATTGACTGTTGGAAGATATTTCGAGTACTTCTACACCCTTGGTTCCCATATTCTTGAAATCACTGACAAGGAGAAGGACTTGGGTGTGTGGGTGAGCAGCACATTGAAACCGTCACATAACGCTATAGCTGTCTATGAAAAGATGTCACGAGTACTGCTACTGCTAAAACGCGTGTTCGGGAGTTTCACTAAGCAAACCGTTCATCGATTAATTAATACGTACTTGAGGCCAACCATGGAGTATACGGTTCAGGCTTCGTCACCCTGGCTACAGAAGGACAGCAGCCTCTTGCAGAGAATATATCATCGGACCACCAAGCACGTACGCGGTTTGAAGCAAAAACAATACGAAGATCGTATTGCAAGTCTCAATCTATTCGACTCTCGCTACCGCCGTCTTAGAGGTGATTTGATACTTATGTTCAATATACTGCATACACCCAATTATCCCCAAAATCAACTATTCACGAGACTACCACCCAGAACCAGCCGTAGTAACAACTATGTACTTATTCCCGACTCGAAACTAAACTGTCGAAAGTAGTTTCATTTTGTACGTGTATGCTTTACCTGGAACTCCCTACTTTGTAATCTTGCACATTCACCCAACTTTGATATATTCAAATCGAATTTGGACAATTTCATGTTGACCAATCCAAACTTTAGACCTATATATTTTACACCATAAAAGCTTTGAACTTTGAAAACAGTTTCTGTCCAATGGATTTTTAATTGATTCCCGAACTGCTCAGTAAGCAAACAAATCCCGTTTATCTACACATGTTATTCGTAATTTTCATATTATTCTGTGGTTTTTGTCCAGCTTTATGCTTTTTAGACCATCGAAATTGAATTGAATTTATTGGTTGTATTTTTCACGCTTAGTTAAAATATTAATAAGAATTTTCCTTATTCCTTGAATTTGTTGTAAAATAGAATAACTACTTTACCATATTATTGAAAGGAATCACCTCCTTTATATTTCTGATATTTTCTGCCGATTAATCACGCTAGTCATAAAATCAGCCAGTATTTTTATGGTCATTCATCGTTTCTCAAGCGTACTCGATTATTGGCCGGATATAGGTGTTAATTATTCGTGGGTGTATATGCTTTGTGAAACGCCCTAAGATGCTCCCGAGCAGCTCTAAGCTTCGGCAGGATTTTTTGTATATCACAGAACACTGCCGTCAAGAATTCAAGTTACCGCCAAACCACACCGTAATTCATGAAATTTGCTGAGTTCCCAGAGAGTATGTCAAGTCCAAAGACTTACCGACGTTCAATATTTTACATTTGTTGATGTTGAATTTTAGGCAGTTTCGTAAGGACCGGTATGAAGTAATTAGAGATGTTTTGTAGAATTTGGAAAACTTCTATGGTGCACACTCTAGTCAAAAGTTTGATGTCATCAGCAATACGCGCGGTGTTCGAAATTTTGGCAAGTCTTTTATCTGCACTACACATATTTATATTTATACTGTCGATATGTCTCATTACAAGCTATCGAAATCTTCAAGAGCAACACACCGAACTACATCTCAACTAAAAAAATGTTCGGTGGTTCTTGATGGAAATATGTCCACGGTTCTGACCACTGTACGGAACCTAGAAAACAAGATTGAATCAGTCGCGGATAAGCTGTCCACGGTTTCTAAAATTTGCAGTATATTAGAACCACTAGCTATCCTTCTTGACCCTAGTTACGTGTTAGACTCTGATCTACTTCAACAAACGGGTCGATTCATAGTGTCGCTGACCTCAGAAATTGAGCAGCGTCGAAACCGTGCTGAAAACATTATTCTTCCTAATGTAGGCGATAGATATCCTTTAGTGGACCTCAAAAAGATAGTAATGTCTCGTTATGGCCTCCCCCTAGAATCAGCATCTGTAATTAGGCTTAGAAAGCCTTCTAACCGCAGTTGTGCCCCGATATTATTAAAATGTGGTAACGAAAATTATGCGTTACATATACTTAATAATCAACATGTCTCAAAATCTCTGCCTCAAGTTTCCAATGTGTTGATCAAGCCAGACAACACACCCTTACAATGCAAATGCGTTCCCAAGCGTTGCAACGTAGTAAAACCCTCAACAGTTATCCCCAATTTAATAGACCTGGATATTGTCGTTGATAATTTCACATCAACATCTATACCCCGAAACTCAGCTTCTGATGATACACCAACTTCAGGTAGCATCCCCTTTATAGCTAAACCTAATTTAAACATTGATAACACAACTCCTGCCCATGAATGCAATCTCACCACTATTAAAACGGTCGCTGCAGATGTACGTCCCGCAGCTCGATCGTCAGGTAAATCTACTAAAAAACTCGTGCTCCCTGTATTCAAGGCAAATTCGCCACTACTTCGAGGTGGACCATACATTAATAGTATGCATAGGGCCAAACGAAACTTTGATGAATATAAACCACCCCATGGTTTATACACTTATCACCCCGTCCATAGACAATTCCCGGTCACATCTGACCCATTTGGCCCAATAATTCCTTCCCATAGTCCTTTCTCTCCTCAGCATTCACGTCCTCATTATCCTTCTTCGAGACCCTACCGTTTTCCACTTCAATGCGCGTCAGGTACCCTAGATCAGCGTCCCTTCATGAACGGGAACCCCTTTAATACCTACCTAGACCCTTCTCAAACCAGGTATATACCGATGCAAAATTTTCCTCTTCATTACCAAAACCCTTACTTAAATTAACACCATCAATTTCAGACCACTCATGTAAATCACTTCCGGTTACACATGTTAAGTATCCTAAAATTAATCTTCTATTATTTGATGCACGGTCGATTATCTCTAAGCTTCCTACCCTTCAACATTTCTTGATCTCAAACCCGTACGAAATAGTTCTTATCACAGAGACGTGGACATCTCATGACATTCCCGACGTTTCACTTGAACTAGCCAACTATTTCATGTTTCGTAAAGACCGCACCCACACCCGTGGTGGTGGTATTTTCATTTATGTTATTACAGATTTTCCGGCAGAACTATACATTTCTCATATGTTAGAAGATCTAGATGACTCAATTTGGATCACCATACCCTCTCTTGATGCTCTGATAGGGTGCATCTATAACCCACCATCTCCTTCCACACTCACTATTGATAAGCTTATGAATGTGTTTACTGAGGCATCCATTGCCCCTCTCAGCAATAAAATTATGGCTAGGGATTTCAACATGCCATGCATCAGCTGGAAATACCCCCACATTTCGAATAGATTTTCAGCATTCGCTAAAACGATTAATCTTTTAGGTTTCACACAATCTGTGAGTAAGCCTACAAGACTGTCCAGCATTTTAGACTTGATCTTCACTCTAGGTACTGATCCCAGCAACGTTGAAATTTTAGCTCCACTGCCCGGTTGCGACCACAATATGGTCACTTGCGTTCTGCGCCTTTTTCGGAAGCCGGCATTTATTCACAATGATGAGAAAATTTATAACAACTGGACTAAGTTTTCGAATCTTCTCAGAGACAACGACTGGACTGAATTTTTTCTTTCTTCAGACTTTAATCGTATTTCTTCGATTTTCCATGATAACCTCTTAGCATGCCTTAGGAGTTCGTCTACCTCTCATATTAAAAGAAGTAAACATAACCCCATAACCCTTCTCGAAAAAAAGATTGCTCGTCTCTCTACTTCTGCGAATCATAAGTTTGACTTCTTCTCTGTTATACGCCGACATGAGCTATGTAACTCTCTCCCAGGTATTAAAACTTGCCTCCTAGAGCGTCAAGAAAGAAAGGCTTTAAGCAGTAACTCAAAAACTAAGTCTTTGAATTGTCTTACGAAGAATAGATGTATCTCATTAAAGCGTGACATTTCTTTAATTATTTATCAAAAAGATAATGAGGATGTAGTCACTACTGACCCGCTCACAATTAGTCAGGCTTTCTCTTCATTCTTCAGCAGCTCATTTAATAATAACATTTACCATCCACCGGCAAACAATAACGTTCCCTTAAATACTATTGACTCCTATACTTTGACTTTAAAAGAAATAAAAGATATTTCCCGTCGAAGTAAAATTTCTTACAAGCCCGATGGTGTAGGTTTTATATCAGCCATCTTACATAACAGCAGTGAAGATTTTACCTTACTCTTATTAAATCTTTTTAATATTTCTTTCAAATCCGGAATCTTTCTAACTCATTGAAAACACTCGGTTATTATCCCTCGTTTGAAATCTGGTAATTCAAACCTCGTTACGAATTATCGCCCTATTAATCACACTCCTATTCTCTCTAGGTTATTTGAAAAGTTAATTAAGAAATCTTTGTTGTACTACCTTGGCCCTGATGCGTTCTCCCCAGTCCAACATGGTTTTCTAAACCAAAAATCTTGTGCAACCTGCCAGTTAGAATATTTAGATCACGTAACCAGTTCACTTGACCAAGGATTATCAGTGATTATTGTATTCCTAGACATAAGCAAGGCTTTCGATCGGGTTCCACATACGCTACTCCTTTTGAAGTTATCATATTTAGGTATTCATGGGCCTTTGTTGAGCTGGTTTCATTCTTTTCTGTCTGATCGCACATTTTCAGTTAGCGTTAACGGTGTCACTTCACCTAATCAGCCGATTCCAAGTGGCGTAATTCACGGCAGCGTTCTAGGCCCCCTTCTTTTTCTCATTTATGTTAATGATCTGCAAAGTGTTGTGAGCCACTCTAAACTCTTTATCTTCGCTTATGACATAAAAGTCGTCCTATCATTTCCACCTAATGAAATGTCACAAACTCTGATATCCCTTAACACTAATCTTGCATCTCTATCAAGCTGGGGCGCACAATGGGGATTAAAATTTTCGGCTCCTAAGACACACTATATGGGATTACGCTGCTTAATCCCCTGTGACACACTTACATTAAATGGCTCAACCATAACTCCTTCTGCAGAAGTTAGGGATCTCGGATTTAGGTATTCCTCTTCTCTGAACTTTAATAAGCAAGCAAGATATCTCCTCACGAGAGCACGACGAAACTTTGGTTTAATTAACCATAAATTCCTCTTACGTGAAAGTAATATCGCACTATATAAAATGAAGGTCCTGCCAATTCTTGATTATTGTGATATCATATATTCCCACATGGGGAGGCGTGATTCTTTTCTCTTAGAGAGACTTCAACGTAATTTCACCAAAACAACTTTGAGTTATTCTAACCCTTTGCCTTATCATGAAAGGTGTAATTTGCTGAGTGTCGAACCACTATGGCTACGCAGAATTCGTCTGAATCTGCTTCTTTTCTTCCGAATCATTACTCAACAGCTAGTTAAGCTTCAGTCTAGCATGTGCTTTCGCGATTATATTCGATATGATCTGCGTAATCGAACAAGGCTATTGAATATCCAATTCTCTCGCGCTAAAGTTAGATGTAACTTCTTCTTAATTAGATATGCACAACTTTGGACTTCTCTTCCTCTTCATTTCCGTATATGGACATCTACAGGAAAATATAAAACGCTTGTAGAAAATCTTACCGTTCACTCACTATCCCAAATCCTTAAAATAAACTCTTTTCTAGATATCCTATACTCTCATGGGATCCCAGGTTTCTAATTCCACATCTTTCTCCACATATTAGTACATCATGATGTCTTATGGTATTCTCTGGATAACTGGCCATTCAAGTGTCAGGTTACCGAACCTGTAACCGACAATTCGGTCCGGGGAAAATCGAGTTCAACGTCAAAGATTTCAGTCACGATATAAACACCAATGTGTCTATCCAACGGTTGAGTGACGCGTCCAAGCCCACCAAAATATTGACAAGACAATACGTGAGATGAGTACGGTACTATTGAAGCAAAATAATTACACAATAAAAATAGCAAACCTCAATTATTTCGCATCGTACTGAATCCAAAAAACAACAATAATCAACAGCAACAATGACCACGAGTGATCGCAACTTCAAATAGCGCGCAAACGGCCAAATAAAGATACACAAATATAAGTTCAAGAACGAATAAATTCAAGTAGTTCGGTAAAACAAAAATGATAAAAAATACAAAAATAGCAGCAGATTTAAACAGTTAGTTGTCAATAAAATAAATTCAATGTACAGCTTACACTGCCCCCCAAAATCCGCACCGGATTTCTCAAAGACTGACAACATACATGCTCTGGTATCCTACCCTATATCTTTACCCATCGCTGATTATATCATATTAGCAACCATACGTTGTTATCTAAGAACAAAGTGAGATAATGTCACGATGAACAAGACGTTCTCCATGCCTCACACACATGACAAAATTCACCGGCCTTTTCAGCCAGATTGGTTAGAAGCCAGACGTTTTCCATGCCTTACCACAACCAATCTAGCTGGCCTGGTCCCTTTACGTGACAAAACTGGTTCCGATAACAGCATCCATTATGTATTTTTTTCCGGTACAGTCAAATCAGTCCAAAAGCATGTCTGATCTAATTCGAAATGAATTTCTTCCTTGAGTACGGTAGTAAGTGATAGTACCAGTTTAGCGGCTGCTAATTCCAGACACGAAATAGTAGCAGGCTTGACTAGCTCAACTCGCGACTTCGGGCAGAGTAGGCAACAATATGAGAGATCCGACTTAGAACTAAATCGAATGTAAATCGCGGCTTCATTCCTAAGTTCCAACGCATCATAGAATGCATTTAACTGATGCCGAACAACGTGAGCACCTTTGCGCTTCATAGGTCGAGCAATTCTTAGTGATTGCGGTTCCATCACGCTTGCATATTTATGGAGTAACTCAGGATTCCGCAGAAACCTAGAACGCAGACTCCGTAAACGCGACTTTGCTTGTTTACGGTTGCGGCAGATTCTATGGAAATCTCTTTTCCAAGGTAGACACACTTCAAAATTGCCATTTTCTGTTTAGTCCCACTATACGCTTTTAACACATCCGCTCCAATAAACAGGCCAACTGTGGTATCGGGACCATCATTTGAAACAGGATCCTTCAAATGATTAGGTGAACTGAGGCTGTTCTTTTTCGTCAAATGCTCAACCATTTCAGGAAGTTGCATAGACTCATTCATCATAGACAATTCAAATCTTACTCGTGCAATTCGAGTAGCATTCGCAACTATCAACAGTTCTAACTCAGCCTCTTGACGCTTCTGTTCTTCTGCTAATTGTGCCAACAAAAACTGAGCCCTAAGATTATGAGAGCTAGAACTAACTACCGAACCAGAGCATGACATGTTATCAACCAATGAAGAAACACCGACTTGCCCGTCAAACAGGTCCTTTTCATTGTTTCTTGGATGGATCTTTGACCACTTGTTCTCCATTTTTTCCCAATGTTCGAAACGAAGCAAATTGAGTACTGTAACCCCAATGTTCCAAACGAAGCAATTGAGTACTGTAACCGACAATTCGGTCCGGGGAAAATCGAGTTCAACGTCAAAGATTTCAGTCACGATATAAACACCAATGTGTCTATCCAACGGTTGAGTGACGCGTCCAAGCCCACCAAAATATTGACAAGACAATACGTGAGATGAGTACGGTACTATTGAAGCAAAATAATTACACAATAAAAATAGCAAACCTCAATTTTTCGCTTCGTACTGAATCCAAAAACAACAATAATCAACAGCAACAATGACCACGAATGATCGCAACTTCAAATAGCGCGCAAACAGCCAAATAAATATACAAAAATATAAGCTCAAGAACGAATAAATTCAAGTAGTTCGGTAAAACAAAAATGATAAGAATATACAAAAATACCAGCAGATTTGAACAGTTAGTTGTCAATAAAATAAATTAATGTACATCTTACAGGACCCTTAGATATCTTGTTACACATCTTCATCGTAACCGTGCGTTCTGTAATCATTTTTACCATATGACCATATCCTTAACCATTATCCGCTTATATATCTGCATATATTAGTAAATCATGAGGTCAGATAGTATTCTCTGGATAACTGACCATTCAAGTGTCAGGTTACCCGACCCTAGAAATGCTTTTACACAAATTAATCTCAACATTGCCTTCGATAACTTTTTCTATACAGCATTATGTATATAACTGTCTTTTATTTCTCACAAGGCCTAGAAATGTCTCATTTTTTTACTTAACGTGCAAAATATTAAAAATCTACCAAAAAACATGAAAAAAAGGTAAAAAAACTAAAAAAAAACATTATGTTTTTTAAATGTTTATTCTTATTTCTTAAACGATGTACTATTTTACTTTGATGACCTCTCACCGTGCTGGTGAAGAGAAAATCTTTCAATATATTCCAGTGTCTCCGAATAACGAACCATCACTGTAATTGGCTCGAAATCTATCCGCCCGAGATTTGTTCTGTATGCGATTCATTCTTCTGCAGATAACAAAATTCCGGCTGATGAACACATTTTGTTTCGATTGGTCGACAATTCTTCAAGAGTATTGAAGCACAGCACCCTACTGCCTCCTCCCTGCTATTAGCCACACCCTCTCTCATCCCCCACAATTTCTTAGATTTTCTTATTCCGATGGATTACCGTTCCCTTTTCAATCTTCTTATTCAAACTTTCCGTAAAAACATGAACTTATTCATATATAATTTATTTATCAATTTTTCATGACAACTTCATTACAATTCGCACCACTTTTTCCATAATTACCTTCCATTTCTGTTCTCCATTTGTTTCTTGCATCCTTGCCATTCGTAAATCTTGACATAATTTAAATGAAATTTTATTTCTATTAGACATTGATAATTTTTTCTTACCTACTGTATATT
>JACCGJ010023437.1:0-21236 GCA_013407085.1 Atriophallophorus winterbourni
TTACCAAAACTTACTATAAAACCGATCATGTGCAACTCTCTTTTCATATTAATAGGCCGTCCCGAGCGTCTCTCTCGAATATATTCAATACTCAAATACTTTGCTGACTTTTGTTTTGTTTTGATTGTTGTTTTTGTTGTTATTGACTTTTGTTTTGTTTGATTTTGTTGGTCTTTTACGATCGATGCCGTTACATTTGCGATCCTGGGCGCCTAATTTAACACTCATTTGACTTCCTTGTAGATTCAAAGCGCTCACCGCTGATAGAATAGACTGCTCGTCTGAAAATTCTTGGTACGGCGAGCAGCGAAGCAAGGATTTACACGAATTTGAGTTTTGGTTACGTAGTTAAATCTATGCAGAGGTGTTCCCAAAATATTCGAACTTGGTCAAATTATCATCTACTGAAATAAAGTGGGTCAATTTACCAGTTGCAAAACTTATTACCACGAGTTGTCCACCGGTTTACGGACAACCGAGGCGATTACCTCGAGATTAGTTGCTGATCGCGCGCAAAAGCTTCCAGCACATGGGAGAGTTAAGCATTTCAAGATCTCCTCGAAGATTCTTGTCCTCTCCTCCGCATATAGCTCCGAAGGCTGAACAAGGCCACGGAACCCGATAGGTAGCCAATTCCGAATATTCAATATTTGACGGCTAGTATTCACGAATGTACTATTTTTAGTAAGGTAGACCTTTCTCGGGGGTACAGCAAAATCGCATTATCCGAGGCAGTCATTCCGAAGACGACCGTTACCATGTTGTTTTGACAATACGACTTTGTGCCCATGAATTCTTTATATGTATTGCGGCTCAAAACTTAAAACGATTTATGAATCGGTTTTGCAGGGCCCCCGATTTCTTTTATGTCTACCTTGATGATGCACTAGTCCTAGCAGCTCTAAGAATGGCCGTATTCGTCATTTAACTGCATTTAGCGATCGTTTGATCGTCGTGGGGTAAAAATTACGCGAACGAGTGCAGTTTCGTCCAGACCGCGGTTGATTTCCTAGGTCATAGACTCTCGAATTCCGTTATTAAACCACTTCAAGTGAATACAAAAAAATCCTAAAGTTTCTTGAGCTCATCAAATTCAAGGATATTCGGCGATTCCTTGGACTAGTGAAATTCTACGGTCGTATCACCACATAATGCGCACACGCGTCTCAGAAAATAAACGGTTTGCTCTGTGGTAAGGCAATGTCGTTAATTTCAACTGACGAAGCCCTATCAGCATTCACATCGCTTAATAAGGATATAGCCGAGATCCCATCCTTCGAGCACTATAGACCAGATACGCTAGTGTCACTATTCACGGATGCATCTGCTGAGGCAGTGGAGGCAGTGCTACAACTGTATGTTGACGGGTCACGGGGCCCGATGTCGTTTTCTCTTTAAGCGACTTCAACCGACAGAGTCTCAGTATAACACTTTTGGTCGAGTATTATTGGTAATATATATCTGGGAGATCGGATCGGTAAGACGACAACAACAGATGTTAGTAGCTCCTTCTTGACTGGTCGGGCATATGACGCTTCTGAAATTTGCCAGTCTGGAGAAACATTGATGAAAGCTTAATCGCGATCGGTCAAATAGTGGACGGTAGCTCAGGCCGTAAGGCATGAGACTATAATGGTGAAGTTCCTGGGTTGGAATCCGACCCGAGACAGGATATGCATCGCTGATTTGCTTAAATAAGAGTGAAACCTGAGTCCAGTGCTTCCAATGTGGACCGTCGTGATAAACTTTGTGAATATTTTGAAGCACTTGGTACTGATGTGTAGCCGCTAAAACTTGAAAAAGATTGACGTAATATCAAATCCCGATGGAAAACATGCGGAATTTGTGAAACAGATTCTCGTTTACATATTCATCACGCTCAATGACGCACACCACGGCCGTATTCGTGATGTTTGCACCAAAAGTTGTTAGTGCTTCAATCTTAGAAAAGGGTATCAGCGAGGCTTATCTGATCTGAAATGGAAAATTGGAATGAAAATTATACAGGAAAGAAACCTATTATATGGCGCAGGTGAAGTAGGTTGATGTGATTGCATGCGTGAAGCATGGTTGTATTTGGATGAAAATTTACCGGCATAGGTTTGGTTTGATCTACATGCTGAAAGGTATCTCGACGATCTAATGACGAACAGCACAAACACAGGAAAGCGTGGCTAAAAGATGGTTAACATAAATACCGTCTTGCTTACAACGAGTTTACACTGATGGTGTTATATATTTTGTTCACGTAACGTCAAACATTCTTCCAATGTGCTATCTGGTGTAAAATTTCCGAGCTAGTATACCTCACAGATCCACGACCTTTTCTATGATTTCAGACGTTAGACTTCGTTATTTCAAACAATCGTCAGAGAAAAAAGTTATTTGAAATCGCAAATGTGTAAAAACAAATTATTGAAACCGCTGGGCGTTAAAAAGCAGGAAGCAAATGAATGAAAACAGAGATCAATTATCTAAGTCATCGAACTTCTAAAATACGTGATGATTTTTTTGCAAATTTTAGTTATCCATTATAGTTGATAGATCATTTTCAAACTTGATTAGCACCTAGGCTGGAAAACAAAATGAAGATTAAAGGAAATGGCTCTATTAAAGTATTTATTGCTTTTGAGCATTCCTTAGAGTGCTATCGATTGAACTCTTCATAAACCAGGGTAAGTAAATTTCTCTTTTACAATTTTGTGTCACAACTGCGTCTTCTAGATGCCGAATGCGCTAAAATGTTGGAGGATTCGTTTATCACAATTCCCGTACGAAGTAATGCGCACAAAATTTGCCACCACATGAAAAGACAAAGTCCGAATGTTTAAAATTATATTAACCGCCAATATATATATATATATATTTACAAGCGTTAAATCGAATGAAGCATACAATGTCAAAAAAGTAATAACCATACAAGGTCAAAACGTTTATTTACGAAAGAAGAAGATACAAAATTAAAGTGGATCACAACAATACTACGCCCACCAGATCGTTAATTAGTCTTGAAGAAATGATAACATATGCTCAAAATGTTTATGAGTTCACATAGTCAACAGGACGTTTAGACGATTTACCGGTTTCAGTTCGAACGGCCCTTGAAGGGACTTGAGGATTGGGATGAACGCATGGGAGTGGGCACATGAGGGTTATATGGCGGTTGTGATTGAGGGGTATTGACGATTAATGGAGTTGACGGCTTAGGCTCAGCGAAAGCCGGTTTAAGATGATCAATAGAAACCGTGTCACGTCGACCACTAATATCCAAAACGAAGTACTTGGGGTCACCCTCAATAACTCTGTGGTCCATGATAGAATGATTAAAGTTAACTGAGAGACACGGTCGGTTGTGATGATAGATGGTGTGTCAAACTTGACAATCCAGCTTAGTGAGAATAGTAGTTGCGGAAACATTCAAGAAAAAATCGTGGATAGTTGGCACCGGGAAACTGTTTGACACCGTTCATTTGTTGAGAACGCGGAAGTAACCTCATGGCCTCCTGTCATCTGAGATCTTCACGAGAACCAAATGAAGTGGTGACGACCAGGAGCTGAAGAAAGGGCGAATAATTTAAAGCTATAAAATATGTTTTGAAATACTGAATGTATGAGTTGGACGCTCATTTCAGCGCCAGTATCGACCAAGGAGCTTAGAACACTCGATTTGTCATCGACGTATAACAGGTGACTGGGCTTTGGTGGGCCGGCAACAGTCGTCGCCTTTAAGGGCTGACTCGAAACTATGACGGATTTTGAGCAACATTGCACTGGGAATTGCACTTGGAGGCGTTTTCCATATCTTTCGTGGTACCAATATCTGCGCACAAGTCTCGGAGATCTAGAGTTAGATTTAGAGCGGGATCGGTTGCGAGCTTTCAAAAAACGTGAATTTATCACTTGTGCTTTCAATTATGTTCTATAAAATTGTTTGATGCTGGGTGCAGAGGCTCCCCTGATTTGGTTTGTATTCTTAGATTCAATCATATTATCCGTGGATTCAAAGTAATTCACAGTTTTAATGGTCCAAAAAGCAAATAGTTTACAGTAACCACAGAATAAAAATATAGAGAATGCATAAAGACAACACAAATGTCTTATCCATATGGAAAGTCAGCATGTGTATTCAGGTGCAAGGTTGGATTTGGTCAACATATACATGCCAAGCTCATCTTTGAACATGTTCAGGCTTGTTGCGCAAATGATATGTGGGGGCAGGGAGTTCCATATAAAACAAACTCTGACAGAAAAGAAAAATCTTCGACAATTTGATATGGAGTGTGGAATAATTATATTGTAGCCCTGTGATCTGCTACCACGTGCTTCTTGCCGAAGGAACAGGTGTTCAAGTGGGTGATCCACCGTATGCAGAATGTTGAACAGCAAGATCTAGTCACCCCTGTCACGACGGTACGAAAAATCAAAGAGGCTTAGCGTTGCAATCCGTATCTTATATGGCCTGTTGTATAGCGTGGTCACTAGTTTTGTAGCTAGCTCATCTATTGGAACGTAGCTATTTAAACCAGCTAAATCTGGGCGTGTGTATGATGGGAGGATTTTTTTTTAACCAAAACTGTTTAAAAATAATTTCATTCATCAATCTACCGACAAGTAACTGTTTCATATAGCGAATAAGTTGAGAAGGTTTTCTATCGCTAAGCTTCATCTGCGGGAATTGGGTCTCAAGCTGGAAAATACCAACTGGTTTTATAAATGCGGATTTCAACTTTTCGTATGGATCGTCCCCGGCATGGCATGAATAAAGTCAATGACCACTTCGTCTACATCGAGTGAGAGTTAGCGCAACACGTGGAATACATAAAAGCTTGATCAGTGATGTTATCTATACGAATAAGGGAGCGATTTGACCGAAACATAAACGGGCATTAAATGTAGAGAAAGCTGGTAATGTGCACGGGATATGTTGTGGTTGAAGAATGGGAAAAATTTCATTTATACGAAAATCGCTCAAAGTGGAGTATTAAGTGAGTATTGTAATATATGCTAAAAATGATGCGAAGGTAAATAGTTGTTATGCACCTTATATCTACCAGTTGAATAGATTTTTGTTTTTCTTCAAAAATAGCCTAAACTTAGCCCCGTTAGTTATGTACTTTTACGCATGTGGGCCCCTATGTCAAACGACCTTGACCGTGTTCACTTGTATTACATTGAAGTGGATACACACTAGTAGGAGAATCGACCACTGAACCTGGTCATTCCCACGAGACCTGACAGACTGTAAGCGTAATTTAGGCAGTATATCGGTAAGGTCAAATAAGTTGTTGGGGGGTTGGCTACTAATTAATCATTTTCCATGCCATGACTATCACCCTTGATCTGACAAATCTTCTGTGTCAGAAGTGAAAAGCTACCCAAAGTGATTAAAAGTGATTCAAAGTTGTAATAGTCTAAAAAGCATTTAGCCCAACAATAACCGTAGGATGCAGTTATGAGTTGTATACAATAAAAAGAAGAACAGGGAAACTCATGTAGTGCAAATCGTATCAAAAGTAGGGTTTTCTCTCAAGTATTTGTCAAAATTAGCTTTAAAAATATCCAGGTTGGCTGAGTGTGTAACAATGGAGGGATTCAAGGATTCAAGGATTTATGGTTAAAAAAGTTAATATTTCACAACACCACAGGATTACGATATGAATAAAAACATAAAAATTACAAAAGGATAAAAGCCAATAACTGCTCAAACCGATTGCACTCAAATTTCTTTGCATTATGAATACATGATCGGTATCTAACATATTCCAATCGTTTGCTGAACTGTTAGTTAGTTCTTGGTTTCGTAACAGACACGTGGAAATATGAAAACTAAATTCAATAAGTCATGGAAAAGGTTCGGAAAATAGAAAAATAAAGAAGTAATTTCAACTTGGTGAAACTATTCAACCAATCTCAACCGTGGGACACAATCAGCAGCGTCGTGCCGCTGGAAGTGTACCTATTGCGAAAGACAAACGATAGACATAAGGAGCTCATGCAAAACCACACTCTTTCTCGAATGAGGACAGTGAAATTGCTGTCGACAGTGGCCGTGTGACAAAGAATAAATACTACATTTAAATTGAGCGTATTTCGTCATTGTGCTCTTTCTAATTTCTGACCGATGGCGAGGTCTTTGGTCGCCTATTGACCAACACCATGCGCTATTCCTACATCCGGGAACACAGACTTACCGCATCATTCACTGTGTGATTGCGCACAGGTTTTGAATTACTTTGGTCGTACGGCTATGCATTATTCCAGACATCTTTGTGTTCTGACTTCCGGAGTTCTCATTGTGTGTTTTGCTATCATTGTGCTAGTTGTGAAGTAAAGCATTATCTCAACCGCTACATCTATTAGTTTCAAATGTGTGTAGATTTCATGGCGATAATTTCAGTTTTAAATCAAAACAAGCTTATTTGAAATAAACAATGAGAGAATTATGAAGGACACATTTTCCAGTGGTCGTTAAAAAGTTTTGAACAGCGACGATAGATTGCCTTGGACTACATATGTGTAGTTCAACTTCAGGAGACATAATAATTCCAATACATTTTAATATTAAACGTTGTAATTCTATGCCATTGTTCGTACGACAAACCACTATGTTCAAATGAAGAATAACAGAGTAATACTTGGTCAAGCGCTTGGCACGCTTAAAATAACTAATGTGCTGTGATGCGGGGGTTTATGAGCACAACAATACACCAGTTTTCTTATTAATTGTTCAAAGGGGTTTTATTTTTGTGCGAAGTTTTCTATGAGGCGGCATTGTCAGCTATGCTGAAATGTGAAAAACCTCGTACCTCAAAGGTGTATTTAAAATATAAATAATGGTGGTCTGAATTCATAGATCATTTAACTCGGTCTATATTCTTCTAGCTTAAGTAAGTCCTGCTTGTTTCAAATCTTAGACATAATGTCAACCCTGACTTGAAGCCAAGTAAAAATAAACCTAGTCTCATTATCGGGGAGAATGTGGATTCATATATGGTTTTGTGGATTCATATATTTAAAATTTATTCCGTACATTTTGCGAAATCTCGGTATGGCTACAAAGTTCTCTCTTTAAATTTACTTAGGGTTTCTCAGAATTTGAATGGTAAAATTTAAGCCCATATTTAGGAAGAGATTTTTCCGGAGTATAGAGCATGATACTCTCTGATTCAAAGAAACCAGTTTAATTGTAGCTTCAAATTTTCACATCTCCCTCTATAAGATTGAGTAGCCGTGCATACCTCTAAAATTTTGTTATAAGGCTTTGTATGTTTGGGAAAAAACAACTTAAAGACATTTAAAAGATCCCTCATTTCGCCCAATCCGATTAGGCAGGGAAAGTAAGATCAGGATTCACATTTCCAAAACAGCGTAAAAATATTGAACAACCTGGGCTGCTAAGCCAGTGCCGGATTAGTTTGCACGATTTACCTACTCAATCATATGTGCCAACACATTTAAATGGAGTTGAACCCATGGCCATGAACAAAGATCTTGATTTGTATACATATTCATTCCTAGTGTTTGAGTGCTAACAGCCCAAACACCGGTCGTGAATCATGTGTGATGGACATGCATTGAAATGAGAATCTTTGTTTTGACTATGGGCTTCGCCGACTCCACATGTTTTGGGGCATATGTGATTAAACCATGTAGTTTGATTTTTCGGCTAGCGCAGCTCGATCCTCTGTTAACACGGTATAACTTTATGTAACTGGAAATAAAATGGCGGTTAACAAGAGATCCGCGAATGTTTTTGTTTAAAAACGACTATATATAGGCCACTTATAAGTAGAACAGAGAGTAATGTTTCTAAAACACGGTCTCGTGAAAATTTTTTGGTATCTGTAGTTCGCGCGATCTATAAGCTTACGAATAAACACAGATAGTCTATTCAGTACGAAAGAATGTTGTTCAAGTAAGAAGATTTCCTGTTTTAGCTAATGACCTTAGATTATATAGAATTAATGCATATGATGCAAATTCAAAGCTATATCTATAACAATGAAGAAATTATGGTTTGAGTTGCTGCAGGATTACAAATATAGATCTAATTCTCGGCGAATAACATCTGGGGCACTCGTTACAGCAGAAGTAGCTTTATTTATTTATTTTTCCCTTTGTTTTTGCATAAATGCTTTCACACAACCTCAGGATTTCCATCAACATGAATTAACATTTCTCGCTTCATTGAGCTTGCCAAATTGATGGCAGAGAAAGATCCTTTCGAAAGAATGATTTGTGCACCAAATGTTTGTCAAATTATTGGCTGTATCGCGTACAGTATCGGTCAATGAATCCGCTGTCTAAATTGGAAAAACTGCCGGTTAAACATTATTCTCGAAGCTTATGATCGTGCAATGCATCATAGGATTACTTTTCATCCGTTTTAGCAGTATTAAATTATGATATAGCTTATTTTGCGAATTAAGATCGTCACCTTGTTTTTAACCGTGCGCAAATGTTCACATATTACCACTGTTCCAGTGATTCTATGCGTTGCACCTTGTTGTAGTTTCGCATTTAGGAGAAACAGATTGGTTTTAATCCATTTTCGTATAGATGTTACGTAAACGATTTGTAAGTAATTTCCGATATTCGTATGATTGAGATTCAAGGTAGTTCAATGTTTTTAATGGTCTAAAAAGCAACAAGCTTAACAACAACGATAGGATGGTAAAAACTGAAATGCAAGTGTATAAACAAGATAATAAATTAGAATAAGCAGTATATAAGTGTTCTGGAAACGAATAATTCAATGAATATTCGTCTAATTTGGTTTTAAATTCATGCAAACTAGTGAAGTGAGCAACGGTAGAAGTTGAACTGTTCCAAGTAAAACAGACACGGATCGAATAAAAATACCTTCTACAGTTCAGGCGTGAATGGCGTACCAACAGAACATTCATGGATCCGATAATTTCTCGAATTCCTTCTCGTGAATAAATCCTGTAAGAGGTGGTTCGGGGTATGGAATGTTTTGTAAAGAAAGATAAAGTCTCCTCTGATTCGTCGATAGGGAAAGTCAAGCAGATTCAGTTGAGCTATCCTTTTTTACAAAGCCTAATTCGGATGCTGAGAACTAGCTTTGTTGATCGGTGATAGATTCGCTGCATAAGTTCGACATCCTTTTTGAGCCATGCAGACCATGACTGTACACCATATTCCCTGACTGGTCTCAAGTATGTATTCATGATCTTTGGGAATATCTTGGTCGAAATTTTCCCAAATACTCGTTGGAGTAGATTTAGGACAGATGTTGCCTTAGATCGAATACTTTTTGTGTCCACTTTGGGAGTATTTTGCACCGTGACTTTTGGTTTTAAACCTGAGGGTTTTCGCTTAACATTCAGATGAGCAGGTGGTTTTGGTTACGGAACGTTTTGCGGACCAGGAAAGTTCTGGACAAACAGGCCTTTAACAGGCGAATTTGTAAAGGTGGCATCATGATGAAAATAATATTTAGGCTTTGTGAGCTGATAGGCTTTTCTTAATAATTAGCTGCACTACCGCTGAAGAAAAAGAACGGCGAATGTTTCTCACCAACCGCTATTGCAATCGTCATACTCATCTGCAACTGACGCGCTCAGAACCTTCATAAGTCACAAGCTGTGTTTAAGTGAAATTATCAGCATTATGCAAGATGAGTTCTTAGAAAAAATCGATCATTGTTCAGAATCTTTTTCCACTTGGGAAGTCTATGTTAAACGACAAAATTACTTCCTCGCATCCTACGACAAAACAAATGATAAAAATCGAACATGCTACTGAGAGTATATGGAGCGAAGAACTATGATCTATTAAGAATTCGGTTTGGCAAATATTCACATCTTTCAAATCGTTTCATGAAATTGTCAGATTCGTCGGTAAGCACTATAATCCCAAATGTTTTTAATTATACAACGGTTCAAATTGAAAATCCGCGTCCATATTCAAAGGGAATAGATTACTGATTTTTTAGCTGAACTCACAAGTTAGACAGAGTTTTGTGATATATATGATTAGTGATTGGCTGGTTGTTGGCTTAAGACACGTTAGAATTCAAAGCGGCTGGCTGCACAAAAGCGATCTACTATTGCGACCTTGAACTTAATTTTTGCCTTCCGGACTCAGGAAAACTGAGTGAATTGAAGTCGGCTCAACCAATTACCAACTACATTAGAGTTTGACCGCTTGCGTTCAGAATGCGTTCTCATGTAGATTCTGAATTCAAAACCTGTGATGCAGATTTAATTGAGCCGGTTGAATTTTTCAATCCACCAGTAACACTACTACCGGTGATCACTAGAGTGAGGGAGCGCCACATAACAAACAGGGTCACAAATAGATGGAAGACATTTGCCTGCTCGCAGTCGAACAACACGGCTTCAGGAAAAGACACTCTTGAATTTCAAACACTGCTCGTTCTCGATGACTGGACACAATCTGTAGTCAAAGGTTTCATGCTTGTTATCTTGATGTGTCAAAATCATTTGGTCCTGTTTACCACAGTCTGTTAATACCAGACATCAAGGGTTCATTACTAGCCTGGTTTGAGGATTATCTCCGCGACCGTGACATTCGCGTAAAGGTTGATTGTGCTTTGTCATGACCCATTGCAGCAACGAGTGCAGTGCCGCATGGATCAGCGTTTGGACAAATTATTTTCCTGATCTATGTAAACGGCTTATCTAAATTTGTTCTCTGCAAAACTTTGTTATTTGCTGTGGACACAAGTATGCAGAACTGAGTATGGCATACAGCTTCAGCTGGAACTTGAACTTTTACAGGACTGGTCAGTTAGAAATGAACATAATTTCAATGGCAGAAAATGCAAGGTATTGACTGTTTAATTCAAGTCAATTCAATTCAATTCAATTTTAATGGCCCAAAAAGCATATAGCTTAACAAAACCACAGAATAATATGGGAATTACGAATAACATAGGTAGAAAGTGGGATTTGTTTGCTTACTGAGCAGTTTGGGAATCAAGTAAAAATCCATACGAAAGAAACTGTTTTCAAAGTTCAAAGCTTTTATGGTGTAAAATATATAGGTTCGAAGTTTGGATTAGCCGACATGAAATTGTCCAAAATCGATTTGAATATATCCAAGTTGGGTGAATGCGCAACATTACAAGGTAGGTAGTTCCAGGTAGAGCATACACGTACAGAATAAAAATACCTTCGACAGTTTCGTCTCGAGTCGGGAATAAGTAGTGTATAGTCGTGACTCCGGCTGGTTCTGGGTGGTAGTCCCGTGTATAGTTTATTCAGGGGATGGTTGTGGGTATGCAGTATATTGAACATAAAAATCAAATCACCTCTGAGACGGCGGTAACGAGAATCGTATAGATTGAGTCTTGCAATAAGATATTCGTATTGTTTTTGCTTCAAACCGCGTACGAGCTCGGTGGTCCGATGCTATATTCTCTGCAATAGGCTGATGTTCTTCTGTAGCTAGGGTGACTAAGCCTGAACCACATATTCCATGGTTGGCCTCACGTACGTATAAATTATTAGATGATCAGTTCGCTTCGTGAAACTCCCTTACTAGCGTTTTAGCAGTAGCAGTACACGTGACGTCTTCTCAAAGACAGCTGTGGCGTTATGTGACGGTTTCAAAGTGCTGCTCACCGACACACCCAAGTCCTACTCCTTGTCAGTGCTTTCAATAATATGGGAACCAAGAGTGTAGGAGTACCCGAAATGTCTTCCAACAGTCAATACCTTGCATTTTCTGTTATTAAAAGTTAGTTCATTTCTAACTGACCATGCTTGTAAGGCATCGAGGTCCACCTGTAGCTGACTGCAATCCTCATTTGTGCGTACCTGTATCCACAGCTTGATGTTATCCGCAAATAACAGGATTTTGCAGCGAACAAGGTTAGGTAGATCAATGACATACATCAGGAGAAGAATTGGTTCAAGCATTGATCCATGCAGCACCCCACTCGTTACTCGAATGACACGGTCGCGGTGATAATCCTCAAACCAGGCTAGTAATGAACCCTTGATTCCACATAGCTCCATCTTTTGTAGTAACAGACTGTGGTTGACACGATGGAATGCTTTTGACATATCAAGGTAACAAGCGTGTACTGTGAGACTTTGTCTACAGCTTGTGTCCAGTCATCGAGGGCGAGCAGAAGGTTTGAAAGGCAAGAGTGACTATTTCCGAAGCTTTGTTGTTCGACTGCGAGCAAGCAATTGTCTTCCAGATGTTTTGTGACGCTATTTGCTAAGAGCCGCTCCATCACTTTGGAGATCACCGGTAGTCATTATTACGGGTCGATAGTTAGATACTTCGGAACGGCTTGCTCCTTTGTGGATGGGGTTGATGATGCCATTCTTCCAATCTCAGGGAACGAAACTTTGGGTTAAAGATAGGTTAAACAAGTAGGTGAGAGGCGTGAACAAAGTATAAGCACAGTTTTTAAGAATCAACGGGGTAATTTCGACAGCTCCGGGAGATTTTCTCGTGTTGAGATTTAGCAATGTGCGGAGGACACTCTCCGAGTTAATAGATAGTTGTTGTCAAACATTTTCGGATGAGATGACGGGAGTTGAGGAACAGGTAACGGTGTTTCGTGGGCTGAAGACAGTGAAGAGGAAATTGGCTAGAAATGCGGTAGATTGCGATTCTGTGGTTGTTCTTCCATCACATGTCTTATAGCGGCAACCACTGGTTTCACCCTAGACCTGCTATTTATGATCTCATAGAGAATTTTGCGGTTTTATTCCATTTTGTTGAGTAAATGATTTTGATAATTCAATTTTTTATTATCAACTAGTGTGTTTACCTTATTTCTCAGCAAACGGAATGTCTTCCAACTCTAAACAGTGGTATCATGTCAATGAGCCCGCTATGCAGCGTTTCGCAAGGCCAACCATTTCCGTTTTCGGCTTCTCAGCATAAAGGAAATTTCGACCTCACTTAAACCCTTGCTTCCCATATTCTTGAAAGCAATGACGAGAAGAAGGACTTCGGTGTGTGGGTGAGAAGCACTTTGAAACCTTCACATAACGCCAGATCTGTCTATGAAAAGACCTCAAGAATACTGCTTCTGTTAAAACGCGTGTTCAAGAATTTCATCAAGCAAACTGTTCATCTAATAATTTATACGTACTTGACGCCAACCATTGAGTACGCGGTTCAGGCTGGGTCAACCTGGCTACAGAAGGACATCAGCCTCTTGCAGAGAATATATCATCGGACCACCAAGCTCGTACGTGGTTTAAAGCACAAACAATACGAAAAGTTTCAACCGCCGTCTTAGAAGTGATTTGATTCTTATGTTCAATATATTGCATACCCCCAAACATCCTCTGAATAAACTATACACGGGACTACCACCCCGAACCAGCAGGAGTCATGACTACACAATACTTGTTCCCGAATCGAGACTGAACTGTCGAAGCTATATTTATTCTATACGAGTATGTTTTACCCAAAACTACCTATTGTGTAATGTTGCACATTCACCCAATTTGGATATACTCAAATCGAACTTGAACAACGTCATGACGACCAATCCAAACATTGAACCTATATATTTTATACCATTACAGCTTGAAACTTTGAACACTTGCAACGAAGTTAACTATACATCTTGACCCCATGGATTTACATAGACCATCCAAAAAGATTGAAAAAAGATTTTGTCCTATAAATTTTTACCTGATTCCTGAACTGCTCAGTAAGCAAACAAATACCGTTCCCATATAATTTTGTGATTATTGTAATGTTATATGCTTTTTAAACCATTAAATTGAATTGAATTTAGCTAAATGAAAATCCCGTCACAAGGCTGACAAAAAATGAACACTTTTCAACACTAAAGAAGCTGTTTGCTAAACTAAAAGAACTTGGTCCGCAATTAAAACGAGAGAAATGCAATTTCCCGAATGATGACATAGAAAACCTGAATTTCGAACGGCTTAGGACTCATTCAAGGGAAAACTCACTCGATTGGTAATGATGCTTTTCGATGAATTTGTATTACTTGTGGTCTTTTATAGAAAAGGTTACCCATTATTTGGGGTTTTTACCACACAGCGCAATGAATCATTCGCCTATAAATAGAATACTCCGTATGAATGTACGATGGAAGTCGGGTCAAGTTGATGATGTTTCCTTTCGACGAATCCAGCTATACCTGATATCTTAGAGCGTATTGATGAATTTTCGATTATGGCTTCAACGACGATTTTCTGATGCCAAACATTATATTGTAGGTGCAGCCAAAACCAATGAGTTAAATCCTTGTTAGCGAGACCTGCAGTCTCGATTCGCATGCGTTTGAATAAAGAGAACAACAATATTTCTCATAAAAACTATAGCCTTTAGTAGATATGTGGAGAATCAAACCAGTCCATTTTTATTTATTTGGAAAACAGTTCAAGATTCGCACCAACCACAAACCCATGGTGGGGTCACTTGAGGAAGATAGCCCCGTCTCATATCAGTTGTCAAAATGGACCCTACAATTTACATTGCAGACGTATATGTTCCGCTATATTCTGGTCTTAAACAACTTTAAGGTGGAATCCCATTGTATGCTTATTCTATCACATTTTTCAGAATTGTACTAAATACCAATAGAATTGGTTTAAATATTCTTTTGGTTAAGGTCGTTTGAATTTACGTCAGCTGAATTAAGAAAAGAACAGAAAGGGACCCATAACCTTCAAAGTTAACTAGGCATCAACAAATCTGTTGCTTCGCTGAGCCAGTAGATGCTGAATCTCATTTTTTCGGAAAGCAATATGCGATTCACTCTTTAGACGATTGCATCTTGCAGATATGTCTTTTTGCCATACCACACCCAGGGAAATTTCGAATGAAAGATTTGGTACACAATAATGTTTGACGTTACATAACTGGTTTAACCGTGTTAGAAACCAAGAAATTCGATTTTACCCACAATCTTGAGGCCATTACGTACAGTAAGTTAACCTTGAAGTATGTTCCTCATTCTATGGTTCGATGATATTCTTCATCATCTGAATATACTGCAGACGGTTACCTCGTGTACGTCACATCATTGTCTCCTCATTGGTATGATCACTTTTCAGACGAACTGTTTCATTTTACTGTCGATTGTCTGCATAGGACCTGGTAGGGATAGTTTGGAATATGGAATATTTAGTAAAGTAAGATTAGGTCTAAAATATTAATTTGCATGCTTTTCCGTCACACACCCCCCACGACCGGTTTCGTGCTGTTTGCACTCATAAAGTAAGGACAGTAAAATCAGGATCCGCATGCGCTTGAAACAGTGGAGGAATGGTAAACAGGGAGCGCTTGTATGCCACTGTTGGATAAGGATAGAACGATCAACCTGTTCAAAGGATGCGTCCAAACACATGTTTAATGGAGTTAAACCCATAACCATGAACCAAAATATTCAATTGCATGCTTTTCCGTCACACACACACCACGATCGGTTTCGTGCTGTTTGCAATCATCAGTTAGCGACAGTAAGATCAGGATTCGCATGCGCTTGAAACAGTGGAGGAATGGTAAACAAGGAGCGCATGTATGCCACTGTTGGATAAGGCTGGTACGACCAACCTGTTCAAAGGATGCGTCCAAACACATGTTTAAAGGGGTTAAGCCCATAACCATGGACCAAAATATTCAATTGCATATTTTCCCGTCACACACACCCCACGACCGGTTTCGTGCTGTTTGCACTCATCACGTAGGGACAGTAAGATCAGGATCCGCATGCGTTCGAAACAGTGGAGGAATGGTAAACGAGGACCGTTTGTATTCGACTGTTAGATAAGGCTGGACCGACCAACCTGTTTAACGCATGTGTCCAAACACATGTTTAATAGGGTTAATCCCATAACCTTGAACCAGAATATTCATTTGCATGCTTTTCCGTCACACACACCACGACCGGTTTCATGCTGTTAGCACTCATCTGGTAGGGACAGTAAGATCAGGATCCGCATGCGTTCGAAACAGCGGAGGAATGGTAAACAAGGAGCGCTGGTATGATACTGTTAGATAATGCTGAAACGACCAACCTGTTCAACGCATGTGTCCAAATACATGTTTAATGGGGTTTAACCCATAACCATGAACCAAAATATTCATTTGCATGCTTCTACGTCACACACACCCCACAACCGGTTTCGTGCTGTTTGCACTTATCAGGTCGGAATAATAGGATCAGTATCCGATTGCGCTTGGAACAGTGGAGGGATAGTGAACAAGGAGTGCTTGTATGCCTTTGTTGGATAAGGCTGGTACGACCAACCTGTTCAAAGCATGTGTCCAAACACATGTTTAATGGGTTAAACCGATAACCATGAACCAAAATATTCATTTGCATGCTTTTTTATCACACACACACCCCACAACCGGTTTCGTGCTGTTTGCACTAATCAGGTAGGGACCGTCAGATCAGGATCCGCAGGCGTTTGAAACAGTGGACGAATGGTGAACAAGGAGCGCATGTATGCCACTGTTGGATAAGGCTGGTACGACCAACCTGTTCAAACAATGCGTCCAAACAAATGTTTAATGGGGTTGAACCCATAACCATGAACCAAAATATTCATTTGCATGCTTTTTTGTCACACGCACACCACAACCGGTTTCGTGCTGTTTGCACTAATCAGGTAGGGACCGTCAGATCAGGATCCGCGGGCGTTTGAAACAGTGGAGGAATGGTAAACGGGGACCGTTTGTATTCGACTGTAAGATAAGGCTGAAACGACCAACCTGTTCAGAGCATGTGTCCAAACACATGTTTAATAGGGTTAAACCCATAACCTTGAACCAAAATATTCATTTGCATGCTTTTCCGTAACACACCCCACGAAGGTTTCATGCTGTTAGCACTCATCTGGTAGGGACAGTAAGATCAGGATCCGCATGCGTTCGAAACAGCGGGGGAAAGGTAACCAAGGAGCGCTAGTATGATACTGTTAGATAATGCTGGAACGACCAACCTGTTCAACGCATGTGTCCAAATACATGTTTAATGGGGTAAACCCATAACCATGAACCAAAATATTCATTTGCATGCATTTCCATCACACACACACCAAGACCGGTTTCGTGCTGTTTGCACTTATCAGGTAGGGACAGTGAGATCAGGATCCGCATGCGCTTGAAACAGTGGAGGAATGGTAAACAAGAAGCGCTTGTATGCGAACTCCGGATAAGGCTTGTTACAGACCAAACTTTTCAAACATGTGTCCAAACACATGTTAATCTGGTAACCCATAACAGAACCAAATTATTCAAGTACTGCTTTTCCGCCACACAACAAACGACCGGTTGCGTGCTGTAGCACTCATCAGGTAGGACATTGAGATGGATCCGCATGCGTTCGAAACATGTGGAGAATGGTGAAACATTAGAGCGCTTGTATGCCACTGTGGATAAGCTGGTACGATCAAAACCTGTTCAAAGCATGTGTCCAACACATGTTTATGGGGTTTAACCCATAACCATGAACCTATATATTAAATTAATTGCATGACTTGTTCCCGTCACACACACCCCACGAAGATTTCGTGTGAATGCACTCATCACCGGAGGACAGTGAGATCAGGTCCGCATGCGCTGAAACAGTAGAGGAATGGTTAACAAAAAGGCGCTCGCTTGTATGCCACTGTGGATTAAGGCCTGTGGTACGAACAACCTGTTCAAAGCATGTGTCCAAACATATGTTTAATGGGGTTAAACCCTTAACCATGAACCAAAATATTCATTTGCATGCATTTCCGTCACACACCCCACGACAGCTTTCGTGCTGTTTGCACTCATCAGGTAGGAACAGTAAGATCAGGATCCGCATGCGCTTGAAACAGAAGAGGAATGATAAACAAGGAGCACTTGTATGCCTTTGTTGGATGAGGCTGGTACAAACAACCTGTTCAAAGCATGTGTCCAAACACGTGTTTAACAGGGTTTAACCCATAACCATGGACCGAAAAATATATTTGCATGCTTTTCTGTCACGCACACCCCACGAATGGTTTCGAGCTGTTTGCACTCATCAGGTAGGGACAGTAAGATCAGGATCCGCATGCGCTTGAAACAAAGAGCAATGGTAAACATGGAGCACTTTTATGCCACTGTTGGATGAGGCTGGTACAAACAACCTGTTCAAAGCAATTGTCCAAGCACATGTTCAATGGGGTTAAACCCTTAACCATGAACCAAAAATTCATTTGCATGCTTTTCTGTCACAAACCACACGACCGGTTCCGTGCTGTTTGAACTCATCAGGTAGGGACAGTAAGATCAGGATTCGCATGCGCTTGAAACAGTGAAGGAATGGTAAACAAGGGGCGCTTGTATGCCACTGTTGGTTAAGGCTGGTACGATTGTCCTGTTCAAAGCATGTGTCAAAACACATGTTTAATGGGGCAAAACCCTTACCATGAACCAAAATATTCATTTGCATGCTTTTCCGTCACACACCCCCCGACAGCTTTCGTGCTGTTTGCACTCCTCAGATAGGAACAGTAAGATCAGGATCCGCATGCGCTTGAAACAGAAGAGGAATGATAAACAAGGAGCGCTTGTATGCCACTGTTGGATAAGGCTGGTACGACCAACCTGTTCAAAGCATGTGTCCAAACACGTGTTTAATGGGGTTTAACCCATAACCATGCACCGAAAAATATATTTGAATGCTTTTCTGTCACGCACACCCCAGGACCGGTTTCGTGTTGTTTGCACTCATCAGGTAGGGACAGTAAGATCGGGATCCGCATGCGCTTGAAACAGTGGAGCAATGGTAAACAAGGAGCACTTGTATGCCACTGTTGGATGAGGCTGGTACGAACAACCTGTTCAAAGCAATTGTCCAAACACATGTTCAATGGGGTTAAACCCATAACCATGAACCAAAAAATTCTTTGCATGCTTTTCTGTCACACACCACACGACCGGTTTCGTGCTGTTTGAACTCATCAGGTAGGGACATTAAGATCAGGATCCGCATGCGCTTGAAACAGTGGAGAAATGGTAAACAAGGGGCGCTTGTATGCCACTGTTGGATAAGGCTGGTACGACCGTCCTGTTCAAAGCATCTGTCCAAACATATGTTCAATGGGGTAGAACCCTTAACCATGAACCAAAATATTCATTTGCATGCTTTTCCGTCACACACACCCCGACAGATTTCGTGCTGTTTGCACTCCATAGGTAAGAACAGTAAGATCAGGATCCGCATGCGCTTGAAACAGAAGAGGAATGATAAACAAGGAGCGCATGTATGCCACTGCTGGATAAGGCTGGTACGACCAACCTGTTCAAAGCATGTGTCCAAACACGTGTTTAATGGGATTAAACCCATAACCATGGACCGAAAAATAAATTTGCATGCTTTTCTGTCACGCACACCCCACGACCGGTTTGTGCTGTTTGCAACTCATCAAGGATAGGAAAGTAAAACAGGATCCCGCATCTCTTGAAACAGTGGAGGGATGGTAAACAGGAGCGCTTGTATGCCACTGTTGGATAAGGCTGGTACGACCAACCTGTTCAAAGCATGTGTCCAAACACATGTTAAATGGGGTTAAACCCATAACCATGAAACAAAATATTCATTTGCATGCTTTTCCGTCATTCACACCCCACGACCGGTTTCGTGCTGTTTGCACTCATCAGGTAGGGACAGTAAGAGCAGGATCCGCATGCGCTTGAAACAGTGGAAGAATGGTAAACAAGGAGCGCTTGTATGCCACTGTTGGATAAGGCTGGTACGACCAACCTGTTCAAAGCATGTGTCCAAACAAATGTTAAATGGAGTTAAACCCATAACCAGGAACCAAAATATTCAGTTGCATGCTTTTCTGTCACAGAACCACACGACCGGTTTCGTGCTTTGAACTCATCAGGTAGTGGACAGTGAGAGCAGGATCCGCGTGACTTGAAACAGTTTTGAGCATGGTAAACAAGGAGCGCTTGTATGCCACTGTTGGATAAGGCTGGTACAACATGATTCAGAGCAGGTGTCCCTTAAAACACATGTTAAATGGGGTTAAACCCATAACCATGAAACAAAATATTCATTTGCATGCTTTTCCGTCATTCACACCCCACGACCGGTTTCGTGCTGTTTGCACTCATCAGGTAGTGGACAGTAAGATCAGGATCTGCATGCGCTTGAAACAGTTGAAGAATGGTAAACAAGGAGCGCTTGTATGCCACTGTTGGATAAGGCTGGTACGACCAACCTGTTCAAAGCATGTGTCCAAACACATGTTAAATGGGGTTAAACCCATAACCAGGAAACAAAATATTCATTTGCATGCTTTTCCGTCATTCACACCCCACGACCGGTTTCGTGCTGTTTGCACTCATCAGGTAGGGACAGTAAGATCAGGATCCGCATGCGCTTGAAACAGTGGAAGAATGGTAGGCAAGGAGCGCTTGTATGCCAATGTTGGATAAGGCTGGTACGAACAACCTGTTCAAAGCATGTGTCCAAACACATGTTGAATGGGGTAAACCCATAACCATGAAACAAATATTCATTTGCATGCTTTTCCGTCATTCACACCCCACGACCGGTTTCGTGCTGTTTGCACTCATCAGGTAGGGACAGCAAGATCAGGATCCGCATGCGCTTGAAACAGTGGAAGAATGGTAAACAAGGAGCGCTTGTATGCCACTGTTTGTTAAGGCTGGTACGACCAACCTGTTCAAAGCATGTGTCCGAACACATGTTAAATGGGGTGAAACCCATAACCATGAAACAAAATATTCATTTGCATGCTTTTCCGTCATTCACACCCCACGACCGGTTTCGTGCTGTTTGCACTCATCAGGTAGGAACAGTAAGATCAGGATCCGCATGCGCTTGAAACAGTGGAAGAATGGTAAACAAGGAGCGCTTGTATGCCACTGTTGGATAAGGCTGGTACGACCAACCTGTTCAAAGCATGTGTCCGAACACATGTTAAATGGGCTTAAACCCATAACCATGAAACAAAATATTCATTTGCATGCTTTTCCGTCAATCACACCCCACGACCGGTTTCGTGCTGTTTGCACTCATCAGGTAGGGACAGTAAGATCAGGATCCGCATGCGCATGAAACAGTGGAAGAATGGTAAACAAAGAGCGCTTGTATGCCACTGTTGGATAAGGCTGGTACGACCAACCTGTTCAGAGCATGTATCCAAACACATGTTAAATGGGGTTAAACCCATAACCATGAAACAAAATATTCATTTTCATGCTTTTCCGTCATTCACACCCCACGACCGGTTTCGTGC
>JACCGJ010023438.1:0-13675 GCA_013407085.1 Atriophallophorus winterbourni
AACCATCCGCGATACAGTTTTTCCTTAGTGTTTGAGGCACCCTTCCGTTCCCACCATGGCACATCAGGATATATCCGGTAATTTGAATTCGGATCCGTCTTTAGTCGGTACGAATTTAGCAGTGTTTTCGATATCAATCTCGCACTTCAGTATGACTCTTAGTAACCGATCACTATGAGGTGAGGAGAAATGGCGAGTTAGACGGATCAATTTGTCAGGAGTAACATGCTCAATTTGCAATTGTTGACAAATTTGAGACCATATATCGAGGTCGTGTTTGTGTTTTCTATCTAACAAGCTCTCGCCGGACTCTTTAACATTCGTACATATTACGCTTAACGAATGAGAATGCTTGTCGCGTGTCCGGTCATTCTTCATAAAATGTGAGGCTTTTTGATTTAGGTTTAGTGTGCCAGGCTTAGATTGTGCAGCGGAGGTTGACCGCAAAAGCATTTCTCTGTATGATTTTTGTACCACCGGGGGCGTTTCAGTTGGTGCCGAATCGGTGCAGATAACATTAAGCGAACTATTTTTCGTGGCAGCTTTGGCCAATGGAGCGTTCGACGTAGACGGTTTCTGCTTCAAGGCCTTTTTAAGTATAACTTCAGTGTCGCGTAATTTAACCTTTTTAGAAGCACTCTGTGGCGGTGAGGTCGAGCGTGTTCCATTATTTAATTCAACTGTTTTAGTGTTGATTATTGGTCGTAGAGTATTCTTTAAATTTGCAAGTTCCTCTTCTATTTTCAATAATCTATTCTCTATTGTATTAGTCTCGTTTCTAGCAGAGAATTGTGTACTCTTGGGATTACGATTCGCGATTGAATTTCTACAGTCAATACAGAAATAGCAAACGGATGGGAGGTTTTTATCATTCACGATCTTTACACACTCATCGGTCAAAGTCTCATCGCAGGCCACGTGCACATGTATATCACGAAAAATACATTTAACCAATGCACTATCATTGCCTACCGGGTACAGGCACTTGGCGCAGAGGTCAAGGTGGTTTGATGTCGCTGTCGGGAGAACAACCATCGTATGCACACCATGATCGATCGAATTTTTCGCGTGGGTGTTGGATCTCGTGGCGCAGAGGTCATGGTGGTTTGATGTCGCTGTCGGGGGAACAACCGTCGTATGCACACCATGGTCGATCGATTTTTTCGCGTGTGTGTTGGATCTCGTGACTCGACCACGCATTGTAGGCTGAATTGGGACGACCGGTTGAAGAATGGTCGTCCGTTCGACTGGTCGATTTAGCTGGGTTATAATTCTTGATTTGGTCATTTTGCGAATAATCCGTGATAACCCGATAACCACACAAAGTAGAGCACAGAATGGCGTATCAGATAAAGACTTAATGGGAGCCGTTTTAAGTTTGTTTGCGCCAATGGCTTTCTTGATCCCATCATACATACCGTGAAAATTGCCGATTTTCGCAGCTTTTTGGATATTGAGGCTAACTTCATTCCAATAGTCGTCTGCACAACGCCTTGCTGTCTGTTGGACCTTATTTGTAGCTGCTCTTAGAAGACGTGAGTTTTCATCTGTTGGCATACCTTTGAACCTCAAGAATGCTGAGCGTTTCTCTTTCAGCACAGCAGTCATCTCAGAAGCGTTTGCTTCGAACTAGTCGCTCGCTCGAGCTTTCTTCGGACCGAAAGTGGAAAGTGCGACTCGGCATATGCAGCTTTTAATCAATTCCCAGTTTTCTGAAGCAGATTCAAGTGGGGTTGTCTTGTTGAACTCGTCCGTGAAGGCTTTTGCGAATCTCGCAGTTAGATTAGGTTCGCACATGCGAGTGACGTCAATCCTAGGCTCAGCAGACAATTTGGTGCGGTGAAATCTCGTGTGGGGGGGGCTTCAGTTTTGCACAGACCAGTGAATGATCAGTGTCGCAGTCTGCGCTTTGATATGATCTGGTGAGGAGCACGCTTCCTATATTAGTACGCTTAACAAGAATAAGATCAAGCTGATGCCAATGCTTAGAGCGAGGATGCCTCCAAGAGACTTTATGCTGTGGTTTTGTTTGAAAGAAAGTGTTACTGACACAAAGATTAAACTGTGTGCACAATTCTAATTAGCGTTGCCCATTTTCATTGGTTTTACCTACATCGAACCTTCCGAGACAGTTTTGCCAAGACTCGTAATCTGCACCAACTCTGGCATTGAAATCACCCAATACCACTACACAGTTTTTCTGTGTCACGTTTTTCAGGACGGCTGTGGGGTTATGATAAAAAGCGTCTTTTTCAGCAGGCGTCGCAGAGAGCGTCGGTGCATAAACGTTGACCGACGTAATGGTACCAGTAATGCACCTCAGATTTAGAGTCCAAATCCGTTCGCTCCAGCTGCTGCTCGGTTCTGTTGCTTTTAATACGTCGTTTCGCACGGCAAACCCAACTCCATGCAGTCGAGGCTCATCGGAACCTCTTCCTTTCTAAAAAATAATGTGTAATCAGTTTCTGTTAGCATACCAATGTCTGGTAATAGCGTATATTGCAGGTCAGCCACGCCGAGCTGTGGCCTTTTAGCTTATTCTTAACCACAGCTGATTTTCTTAAGCCATTGATATCACAGACGTCATCGTGAAATCCTGAAGCATGGACCAGACGTTCCAGATTCCCAGTTTCAGAGCGGACTTTTGTTGTTTAGTAGTTCGCCTCGCTGGTGCGGAAATATACAGTCAGCTTGTCGTTTGATTCCTAGTCCCCATGCACCCAAGGAGGATAGATGACCGTGGCGAGACGGCATCTTATTGAATGTGGGCTGCCCAGTTTGAGGCTGGCAGTAGCCGCTTAATGAGACCTGAAAATCTCTCCCACCGTCAGAAGCAACCCCAGGCGCTGAGCTCTACGCCAGTCGAGCGATAGCTTTTAACTGGTAGCTTCTTTTTCCCGTGTTATTATCCATAGAAGTGGAATGGAGTGTCCTCTCCATATTACATTGAGATGTACACCAGGGCAGTTCAATATGGAGAACTAGCTGTTGCAGATGCAGCAAGTGCTCCCTCTCCACGACACTACTGAAACAAAAGGAACAGATCGGCTGATACGTTTGGACAACGATACCGCCGCAGGAGTTGGCAGGACGAAGTCGAAATCAAACTTCGTACTGTCTAACGAGACTATGAGTTTTCCTGCTGAAAATTCGTGAACACGAATAAAGTCATTCTTCTTCTTCTTCCCCAAGCATATTTCATGATTGAATTATAACCACAAGTCAGTGGAGGTTTTAGATAAGGGTTTTTCTTTCCCTAGGTGGACAGGCTTTATGAACTTACGAGCTCAAGCTATACGAATTAAATTGGTTTTGGGGCGCCAGTCAGCCGCCTTCGCCCTTTCTCCTGTCAGTAGAAGCAGTTCTGCCGGATCACACAGGACCACGCGCGCAGGCCATGAGCTGGACTTGGTTGTCAGAAGCTATATGAGAAACGCGCCATTAGAACATTTTTGGAATTGGGAGCCTATACCCAGAACCACCTTAGAACAATGAAAAATACAACGAAAATTAATCGTGTTTGTTAGTTATTTTTAGACAATATTTGGAAATAGGGTATGCCACTTAGCGTCTAATTCTTTATTTAGGCTTACCATTTGATGGAGGTTTATTATAACATCCTGTAGCTCATTCCAGTGGTTGACCACATGGTTGATGAAAAGAGTGCTCACGTACCAGCAGCCTTGGTCTAGTCTTAAGAAGTTTCATCGAATTCCACCTGTTAGCTGTTTCAGGGGCAAGCTTCAATAATTCAGTAATATTATCTCCCACGAGACCCTTTATAATCTAAATAATTTTTTTCAAATTTCATGGAATTATTTACTATAATATTTCATTTAGCAGAGAAGGGTCTGTGGCTGAGTTGCCAATTAGGCATCTAGATTTCTTATTTTAGCCTTAAAACAGAGTCAACTACTTCCCACAATTCAAGGTAATTCAAGGTTTTTAATGGTCTTAAAAGCGACAAGCTTAACAGCAAATTGAAATTTAAGTGTATAAACAACATACGAACATAGATTAAACAGTATATAAGTGTTCTGAAAACGAATAATGCAATAAAAATTCGTCTAATTTCGTTTTAAAGTCATGCAAGCTAGTGGAGTGAGCAACGGCAGAAGGTAAACTGTTCCAAGTAAAACAGACACGGACAGAGTAAAAATACCTTCTACAGTTCAGGCGGCAATGAGGTACGACCAGCACATATTCATGGGTCCGATAATTCCTCGTATCCCTTCGCGTGAATAAATCCAGTAAGGGATGGTTCGGGGTATGGAATGTTTTGTAAAGTAAGATAAGGTCTCCTCTGATTCGTCGATAGGGAAAATCGAACAGATTCAGTTGAGCTATCCTTTCTTTATATGGTTTGTTTCGGATGCTGAGAACTAGTTTCGTTGAGCGGTGATAGATTCGCTGCATAAGTTCCACATCCCTCTTGAGCCACGGAGACCATGACTGCACACCGTATTCCATGACTGGTCTCAATTATGTATTCATGATCCTTGGGAATATCTTGGGCGAAAATTTCCCAAATACACGTTTGAGTAGATTCAGAACGCGTGTTGCTTTTTTAAAGGCACTGTTAGTTTGAAGTGGTTTTTAAACTGGAGCATATCCAGACACCCAAATCTTTTTCTTCCGCTGCAATTTTCAAGGACATGCGAACCTATGTGATATGTGAACTCTACTCGATTCCCCACATTCATGATCCTGCATTTGTTGAAGTTAAACGGCAGTTTGTTCTTCAACGACCAGCTGTGAAGCGTATCAAGATCCTTTTGCAATAGCAGACAGTATTCTGGACTACGAATGCTGCGCCAAATCTTTATGTCAAATAAAGAAATGTTACATCGAACAATTTCTAGTATTTCATTGACATAAACCAGAAAGAGGATCAGACCAAGGACTGAGCCTTGGGGAACTCCGCTAGTTACTGCAATTGGTTTAGATAATGCAACATCAACACGTACCTGCTTAGTGCGATTTGTTAGGTAGTCATTTAGCCAATTCAGCAACTTTTCAGTGATACCAAGCCTTTCAAGCTTCTGCAGTAGTAGGGAATTGTCAACACGATCGAAAGCTTTTGAAATATCCAAGTAGCACGCGTGTATTGCTTGTCCTTTATCTACCGATTTTGTCCAATCATCTAGCGTTACCAGTAAATTAGACAAACAGGAATAATTTCGTCTGAATCCATGCTGGTTCCTCGAAAGCAACTGATTATTCTAAGAACTCAGAACTCAGAAAATTGTATGGTAGAAAAAGCATTAAGCCTAACAATAACCATAGGATGACAAGGTATATGGGACATATAAAAATATATAAAAAATATAAAATATCTCAAAAATCAATAGGGACATTCGCATACCGCATGATTTGTCATAAACTCATCGAGTTTGGAAGCGATTATTCTCGAAGTGCTTCATTAGATCGTCAACAATGAGTCGCTCAAGTAATTTTGAAATCACTGGTAACAGAGTAACTGGTCGGTAATTGGAAACATCGGAGCGATTTCCACCTTTGTAAATTGGAGAAATTATTCCTCGTTTCCAATCTGTAGGAATCACTCCGCTTGCCAGTGTTTGCTCGAACAAATAAGTGAGTGGTTTGTATAGCAAACTCGCAAATTGCTTCAATATTTTCGGGGTTATTCCGTCGGCCCCAGGAGACTTTCCGGTTTTAAGATTAAATAAACCTTGGAAGGACGCGTTTCTCATTGACACTTATTTCACTTAGGGCAACGGTGTTTGAAAGTGTTGGATTTGGGCTGTTTATTGCATGTTGTATCGGGTTGAATACCGATGAATAAAACGTGGCTAAAGCATCAGCAGTTTCTGCTGCAGTTGTTATTGGTCCAGCTGATGTGTTCACGGACGCTACTCCAGGTTTCACCTTAGCTTGATCGTTAACCATACGATATAGTATTTTGGGGTTTCGCTCCATCATGCTTGATATCACTTCTTGGAAGCACAACTTGTCTTGGATGACAAATTTGTTTACTTTGTTCCGCAGTAAACGAAATGTTTCCCAGGTCTCGGATGATGGGTTTTTCCTACGGTGTCGCCAAGCAATGTTTCGTACCGTTAACCACTTACGCGTTCGGCTTCTTAATTTAAATTCAAAGTTTTTTCTTGAGTTCCTGAGGACAAATTCGGAGCTCACTTCGATTGAACTTTTGAGATTAGATATTAGCCATATCCAAAAGTCATGTACGTTGCTGGTTTCCGGTTGGCAGTTAAACGTTTTTTTCAGAGCATCACTCAACGCCATAGTGTTGATCCGCCTAACTCTTTTACGGGCATCATTTGTTCTTACAGCTTCAAACAGATAGTCAAACTGGATGACGACGTGATCACTTAGTCCCAGTGGACTTTCGTAAGCAACGCTATCAATGTCATGTTCATTGCTTGTCAGAACGAGATCTAAGAGTGAGGGTAAATCGTTTCCGCGGTATCGGGTATTACATGAAATGTGGTTATAAAGAAGAATATCGTCAAACAACTCACTGAATGCGCGCTCGAGGGAGTGTTCTGGGTAAATGATACTGCTCTGTAGATTCGGTAAATTGAAATCACCCATAATCAAAAATCCACAAGTGTATCTGAAAGTAACCATGCGAATTTTATCCAGTAGGGCCAGATTGTAAGTTTCCTGTGCAGACGGTGGGCGATATACTACTCAGTCTTCGCCGTTAGCTAGTCGGATTGAGCACCAGAGTGTATCCAGTATCACGATGTCTGTATCCGTAATCTCATGGCATAGAAGGTTTTGGCTATAATACAAAGCTACTCCTCCTCCTCTGGTTGCACGGTCATGACGAATAAGTGACATTCCTCGTAATTCAAGTTCAATATTTGTTTGCTGAGTCTGCAGCCACGTTTCCGTTACGGCGATGATGTCTGGTGAACATCTCAAAAAAACTGCACGCAGTTCACGGATTTTATTTTCGAGACATTGTGCGTTGGTGTAGGTGCATTTCATAGTTGTTTTTCTCAACAAGGATGGGGTGTATGGGAGAAGGCTAGAGGAGTGCAGAATATATGTTAGGCCGACTCCTCCAGAGTCGGCAACTGAAGGTGTTTTGCTTGCAGGGATGCTTGATCGTTTTGGGGTTGTACTGTTGGAACAGAGTGATCTATCGTATCGGCTGAAATTGTTTCAGACACGTCAACACCTGATTGACCTGGTAGTGTTTCTATTGAACTAAGTGGTGCATCTATCTTTCCAATATGGTGTTTCGATGCACCTAGTCTAATTTCTCGCGGGATTATTCTGCGGCCATTTTCTCAACGAGTTTTGACCGTGTTCAACCAAAAGTACAAATCACAGCACGAAAATCGATACGGCTGCGGTTGGTTTGTGTGGTATTGGGCGGAGTTGACGCAAAATGACGGGTTGTCGGAAAATTTCGTCACTCGATTTAGCTGCTAATTTGCCAGATTCCCTTTGAGATTTTTGGCGTAAATTTGATATCACGTTGTATATTTCTCCGAGTAGTTCCCGACAGTGATAAACACCAATGGGGTAATCGGATAGCAGAAACACAAAATCGATTCCAATAAACGAACAAACTGTAGAAAAATCCAAGGTTGACGTACACAAAGAACGACACGTCGCAGATGGATGATTCTTGTATGAATAGATCCGACGTAGCAAGCTTTCAGATAGATATCCAAAAATCAAACCGATCGGATGAAAACCAAGAAAGTTATATCCAAAAATATCGGAGGTTAAATTAATCCAACCGCACGTCACGTCAAGTATGTATGTTGCCTAGTATTAGTGTACTCTGATGCACCTAGTCTAATTTCTCGCGGGATTATTCTGCGGCCATTTTCCCAACGAGTTTTGACCGTGTTCAACATGTCATTACGCAAGAACGTTATAATAAGGAGCTTAGGACCGATGCCCTTATAATTCGTAGATTTGGGGATGCGGAACGTGTCCGTCACAGCTACATCATGCAAACCAAGTATATCACTGAGGAATCTCCATTGTAACTGATCGTGTTTGCGTTGCACCGCTTTATCAGTTGCTTCATCAGCTCCTAGAACTCCTAAAAGGATTATACTTCTATCATCCCTCTGTTTCGTTTGGTTTTGTTGCTGTTCCTTTCGGGCCCATTCCCACCAGGGTACATCAGCAAACATCCTTGCAGTTGTCTCTGAACGCTCCTTACGCAGGAGAAAAGCGGATAGTAAGATGTTTCCAAGATCCCTTTCAGAGTGAACCGTGATTCTAAGCAATCTTGGCTGGTCCAGATTTGAAGAAGTAGGTTTACGGCTTAGTCGTATCAATGATAGTGGTTCAACTGGCTCCAAGTCCATGTTGTTGCACAACCTTTTCCATTCTTCTTTATCGTGCTTAGCCTGTCCCCTAGTAAGGTGGCACTCGTTTCCTTTACGTTGGTGCAAATCACGCTTAGTCCATGGACTGAATGTACACTGTGTGTTTGGCGCTTTCGCTGGTTGCTGGACGTTTCAACTACCTTAGATCGAATACCTATAGTGTCCACTTTGGGAGTGTTTTGCACGATGACTTTTGGTTTTGAACCTAAGGGTTTTCGCTGATCCTTCGGGTGAGCAGATGGCTTTGGCTTCGTATCTTTTTGCGGACCAGGGATGTTTTGGGCAGACAGGCCTTTAACAGTCGCATTTGTAAAGGTGGCCTTTTGATGAAAAGGACGCTCCTCAAGACACTCCGCCACAGTTGCAACAGCTGAACATTCGTGTTGAAAGATCGAAGATTTAGCGTTTATCTGACTGGTATTACCGTCAGTGGTTTCCGATTTATTGAAAAACATACTGGCAAACTGAGAATTTTGAGTCTCTACCGATGTCTTCAACGTTTGTATGATAAGCTCTAAGCTCAGCATCCGATCATCTAGGTTGCTTTGCGCGACACTTGTTCGAGCAGTTAAATCTGCGTTTGGTTTAGCTCGACAACTTTTGCACACATAGCATACACCAGGCATGTTTTCATCCATCACGATCGATAGCGCATCCGAGGTCAATGATTTGTCGCATTTTGCGTGGCATTTGTGGGAACAGTTTTGACACGTGACAGATTTGACCTTACCACTGACGACTTTCATGCATACGACGCACGTTTCACGAACATCAGATTGTTTCATGTTAACGGGGTCAACTAAAAGTACAAATTAGAGCACAAAATTCGATACGGCTGCGGTTGGTTTGTGTGGTATTGGGCGGAGTTGACGGAAAATGACAGGTTGTCGGAAAATTTCGTCACTCGATTTAGCTTCTAATTTGCCAGATTCCTTTTGAGATTTTTGGCGTGAATTTGATATCACGTTGTGTATTTCTCTGAGTAGTTCCCGACAGTGATAAACACCAATAGGGTAATCGAACAGCAGAAACACAAAAGCGATTCCAATAAACGAACAAACTGTAGGAAAATCCACGGTTGACGTACACAAAGAACGACACGTCGCAGATGGATGATTCTTGTATGAATAGATCCGACGTAGCAAGCTTTCAGATAGATATCCAAAAATCAAACCGATCGGATGAAAACCAAGAAAGTTATATCCAAAAATATCGGAGGTAAAATTAATCCAACCGCACGTCACGTCAAGTATGTATGTTGCCTAGTATTAGTGTACTCTGATGCACCTAGTCTAATTTCTCGGGGGATTATTCTGCGGCCATTTTCCCAACGAGTTTTGACCGTGTTCAACATATCATCACGCAAGAACGTTATTATAAGGGGCTTAGGACCGATGCCCTTATAATTCGTAAATTTGGGGATGCGGAACGTGTCCGTCACAGATACATCATGCAAACCAAGTATATCACTGAGGAATCTCCATTGTAACTGATCGTGTTTGCGCTGCACCGCTTTATCAGTTGCTTCATCAGCTTCTGGAACTCCCAAAAGGATTATACTTCGATCATCCCTCTGTTTCATTTGGTTTTGTTGCTGGTCCTTTCGGGCCCTTTCCCACCAGGGCACATCAGCAAAGATCCTTGCAGTTGTCTCTGAACGCTCCTTACGCAGGAGAAAAGCGGATAGTAAGATGTTTTCAAGATCCCTTTCAGAGCGAACCGTGATTCTAAGCAATCTTGGCTGGTCCAGATTTGAAGAAGTAGGTTTACGACTTAGTCGTATCAATGAAAGTGGTTCAACTGGCTCCAAGTCCATGTTGTTGCACAACCTTTTCCATTCTTCTTTATCGTGCTTTAGCCTGTCCCCTAGTAAGGTGGCACTCGTTTCCTTTACGTTGGTGCAAATCACACTTAGTCCATGGACTGAATGTACACTCTGTGTTTGGCGCTTTCGCTGGTTGCTGGACGCTTCAACTACCTTAGATCGAATACCAATAGTGTCCACTTTGGTAGTGTTTTCACGATGACTTTTGGTTTTGAACCTAAAGGTTTTCGCTGATGATTCGGGTGAGCAGGTGGCTTTGGCTTCGTATCTTTTTGCGGACCAGGGATGTTTTGGGCAGACAGGCCTTTAACAGTCGCATTTGTAAAGGTGGCCTTTTGATGAAAAGGACGCTCCTCAAGACAATCCGGCACTGTTGCAACAGCTGAACATTCATGTTGAGAGATCGAAGATTTAGCGTATCACCGTCAGTGGTTTCCGATTTATTGAAAAACATACTGGCAAACTGAGAATTTTGCGTCTCTACCGATGTCTTCAACGTTTGTATGATAAGCTCTAAGCTCAGCATCCGATCATCCAGGTTGCTTTGCGCAACACTTGTTCGAGCAGTTAAATCTGCGTTTGGTTTTGCTCGACAACTTTTGCACACGTAGCATACACCAGGCATGTTTTCATCCATCAGGATCGATAGCGCATCCGAGGTCAATGATTTGTCGCATTTTGCGTGGCATTTGTAGGAACAGTTTTTACACGTGACAGATTTGACCTTACCACTGACGACTTTCATGCAGACGACGCACGTTTCGCGAACATCAGATTGTTTCATGTTAACGGGGTCAACCAAAAGTACAAATCACAGCACGAAAATCGATACGGCTGCGGTTGGTTTGTGTGGTATTGGGCGGAGTTGACGCAAAATGACGGGTTGTCGGAAAATTTCGTCACTCGATTTAGCTGCTAATTTGCCAGATTCCCTTTGAGATTTTTGGCGTGAATTTGATATCACGTTGTGTATTTCTCCGAGTAGTTCCCAACAGTGATAAACACCGATGGGGTAATCGAACAGCAGAAACACAAAAGCGATTCCAATAAACGAACAAACTGTAGAAAAATCCAAGGTTGACGTACACAAAGAACGACACGTCGCAGATGGATGATTCTTGTATGAATAGATCCGACGTAGCAAGCTTTCAGATAGATATCCAAAAATCAAACCGATCGGATGAAAACCAAGAAAGTTATATCTAAAAATATCGGAGGTTAAATTAATCCAACCGCACGTCGCGTCAAGTATGTATGTTGCCTAGTATTAGTGTACTCTGACATTTAAAATAAAATTGCTCTCGTCAGTAGTTGAGAAAAGACATTTTTCCGTACAAATATCATGGAATAAAATAAACTACAAACTATCAAGTTCGTTTCTAAAAACTCTAATTAAAATGAAACATGCAACGTAATTTACAAGACATTTTCGGTGTTTGTTGATCAACTGCGAAACACAAGGCCACTCATTCACTTCATTTGGCGTTGCGAATCAATCAATCATGAAAATAAAGTTTGCAATGAATCAATTATAACAAGTTTTTGGTAACGTGTTTCGCTTCTGAACGCAAACGCTTCCTCAGACCAAGGGTGTCGGTACGACCAGTGTTCAGGCTTAAATGGCCTTTCTTGTCCAATCCTAAGTTCTCTCAAATAGACATGCGAGATAAAGATAATTGATCTCACCCCCTAATTGCTGTGTTCAACCCTAATTGTTTATTAAGTGTACAGGTGTAAACAGCGTCTGCTGACCCACTGCTTACGTAATCCATGTGCACATTAGGTGTTATGCACGTTAACCCTTATCCGCTGCAGAACCGAACGCCAGATTGTTGCGTTCGGCAGACGCTGTTCACTCCTGTGCACTTAATAAACAATTAGGGATGAACACAGCAATTAGGGGGTGTGATCAATTATCTTGATCTCGCTGGTCTATCTGAGAGAACTTAGGATTGGTCAAGAAAGGCCATTTTAGCCTGAACACTGGTCGTACCGACACCCTTGGTCTGACGGAGCTTCTGTGTTCAGAAGCGAAACACGTTACCAAAAACTTGTTATAACTGATTCATTGCAAACTTCATTTTCATGATTGATTGATTCGCAACACCAAATGAAGTGAATGAGTGACCTTGTGTCTCGCAACTGATCAATAAACACCGATAATGTCTTCTAAATGAGGTTGTATGTTTAATCTTAATTGGGATTTTTAGAAATGTACTCGATTCTTCGTAGTTTATTCTATTCCATGATATTTATGCGCAAAAATGTTAGAACTCAGAACTCAGAAACTCAGAAAATTGTATGGTAGAAAAAGCATTAAGCTTGACAATAACCATAGGATGACAAGATATATGGAACATATAAAAATATATAAAAAATATAAAATATCTCAAAAATCAATAGGGACATTCGCATACCGCATTGTTCGTCATAAACTCATCGAGTTTGGAAGCGAAAACCTCAACAGATTCTGATCGTGTGATTTCTTCAGGCAAATAGTTCCAAGTGAAACAAATTCTTACGGAGAAAAAATTACGACTTATATCCAATCGAGAATGCGGAATGCTTAAAGCCTTTGAATGTGTTCGTGTTCTAGTAAGGTCATTGGGCTTTAGCAAGTGTTTAAGGGGATGGTTTACAGAATGCAGGATTTTGAAGGTCAACATAAGGTCACTACGTATCCGCCGTTGTGTAAAATCTTGTAGGTTCAGTTTTAACATTCGCTCTGTGCAAGGCAAATTTTTGTACCGGGAGACCAACTTTGTAGCACGATGATAAATCCTGTCGAGTAGTTCGATATCCTTCCTCAGCCATGGTGCCCAGGCTTGGATGGAATATTCCATAACATGACGTATATACGTGTTAATTACCCGGGGTAGGGTTTCGGGCGTAAAAATCCGGAATATTCTTTTGAGAAGACTCAAGATACGGCAAGCTTTATTGTACAACATCCGGCAATGCTGTCCAGGCTTCAGGTTAAACGAAACCCAGATACCCAGATCTTTTTCTGCTGTGGTCCAGACGAGATCTTGCGTGCCAAGCTGATACGTGTGGTGCAGAGATTTCCCAAGCTGCAGCATTTTACATTTCGCAGGGTTAAATGGTAACTTATTTAACTGAGACCAACGAAATAAGATGCTTAGATCCCGATGTAATGCCATACAGTCATTAAAAGACCTGACACGTTTCCATATTTCAATATCATCGGCAAATAGTATCAAGTTGCATCCAATATCCTCTACTATATCGTTCATATACACCAAGAATAGAAGAGGTCCAAGCACCGAGCCTTGCGGAACTTCACTCGTGACGTCTATTTTTCTAGATAAGGTGCTGCCAACGCGAACTTGGACGTGTCTATCAGTAAGATAGTCCCTTATCCAATTCAGCAATATTCCCGTTATTCCATAGGATTCGAGCTTTTTAATTAAGATGTCATGGTTGACTCTATCGAAAGCTTTGGAAATAGCGATGTAGCAAACATGTACAGCCTCACCTTCGTCTA
>JACCGJ010023439.1:0-23463 GCA_013407085.1 Atriophallophorus winterbourni
AATACAACCGAGTTCTGACTTCCGTTGCAAGCGCTGCGGGAGAAATTGTTCCTCCCGAATCGGACTGTTTAGTCATTCCAAAAGCTGCAAAACTTGAACATTCACGCGATTGTGATGTACATCCATGGTCGACATCGGCCGAAGTAGGCCAACAACAGAAATGCGGATATCATCTTGATAGACACCGAGATTAACATGTGTGGTAGAGTAAATACCATTCAATTACTGTGACTGGGGAAACCTAAAAGTGTCCGTGAAAACAAAATTGATGGTATACAATACGTACCTTATTAAAGTTTAACAAACACTGAACCATCCACACAAGACGCGGAAGGAAGCTAGATACTTTCTATTTAAAAATTATCGGTGCATCTTCAACTTATCATGGTTCAACAGAATAACCAATTCAGATACGCGTTCTAAAGATGGGATATTTATAATGTTCACTCAATTACGACAGTGCCACATACGCTGAGTGGGCCATGTGGAAATAGTAGTAGTGCAAAAAATCTGCGTCACAGGGAGTTAACATCAAGAAGTCGACATTTGCGTAACCCACACGTGCGGGAAAATTATACGCAAGCTACGGATATTGGCCTGCGAGCTGGGAAGAACCTGACACTTGAATTTGAAGGCGTAGTGTGAAGCTCTCTTCGTCCAGTTTTCGCTAGGGTTTTCGTGTGAAGTGTTGTCCCTCTCGAATCGAATTGTATAGTCATTTAGACGGTTAATATCGACCGACTGGAACCAACAACAACAACAATTAGTAACGCTTTGAATATTATGTTTCCTTGTTAACCAAGAGAAATGCTTATCGGATTAAACATTGCTGAATCGAATTGAATCCAACATTCCCGTACGCTCACTCGAGCGCATCGCATTGTGAACTGATTATGTTGTCTGATTTCTGCTCAACCACTTGGAATGAGAATGGACACAAAAACTGACAGACGTTGTGAAGATGATGATACGAGAACAAACTTACAACGATGTGTAAGAACACCCTTGAGCATCAACCGTCCTATTCAGCAAACAAAATTATTCGAAATTCAATTACGTTACGCTGGATGAGTAGGTTGATGTGTCCACTGCCTACAAACGGCTAATTTGATTTGGACTTAGATTTGACGGGAGATTTGCTTGCAAACGAAAAACAATGGTCAAATGAGTGAGCAAGTGCACAGTAATTTGTTGCGATAAGGAGACTCGTGGAGAATTCAGATTGCGAAAGTATAGGGGAAATGGGATACCACGGGATTAAATGTGGTAACGCAAAGAGAGGATGGATAGTAAGCATTGTGGGTAAATGAACAGGTTTTGAAGTACTCAATGCGCGTAAAACTAAGCTGGCGGCATACAATCTTTTAAAGTACGATAAATAAACAAATTATTTGGAAGGTAAGATCGGCAAGTTCAGTCATGTGAAATTACATGATGACAGACTGAGAATATGCGCGGTTGCGAAACGCTTGCCATGAGAAATAACCAATTATTTTTCGATGTTCTCCTTCTTGATACCAATTTTATGCAGTTCAATAGAGCTCGTCCATCGAGTTTACAATGAATGCAGAGGTTATGGAATATGATAGAATACGGCGTTTGTTCATTCCAACTAAAGATAAGATCACCTTTGTATAGTGGAATTGCGCGCACCATTCAACTAAAATCGCAGCAGAATTACGAAGCTGTTATCATCTTTAACATCACGGAAGCTTTTTAAGTTTTCTTCATGTCGCTACTCTCCGTATGGCCGAATCTGTGTAGGTAATATGATTCCTTTCACTAGAATGAATACCAGGTTGTATTGAATCTTTTTCAACTAAAATCGTTACTTACTTTGCACATGGGTGTACTGGGAACATGAGTTTAGCGCGTTTTTCGAAATGTTGCAGGTTTCAACCTGGAAAAAAACACCTTTAAAATATACATTCATTAAAATAACGCAAGTTGAGACATAAACATAGCTACTCCGCGAGATTACAAACTCTCCATTCCCACCTTGACTTTCCAGTGGCATTTAGAAAGCCAGTGACGAATACGTTCATCTTATTAATATCTTTACGAGTAATTCTGTTTTGATGAAGTGAGATAACGAATTAGCATTCTGATAAGTTGCCGGGTTGGGTGTGATTTGCTCATGGCCAAGGTCTGGTATTTGAGGATTCATTTTAAAACACTCATCAAACGTTGGCCACTGACCTATGAGTACAAAGCCGTACGGTGATTTTCCGAGAACATTGTGCTTTGCAATAGACAAGTGTGGACATATTGTAGCGTGGTGTGGTAAACCGGAAGTGGCTACATCAGGTCACTCCAGGGTACCGAATGGCAGCTAGGAAACATCTGGCCTGTTATCAAAACATTTGGGCCATCGTTTCACCAATATTCACGTTACCCCGCCTTTCAAATCCGCTTCAGGATTGTGTCTCTATCAATCCTTGAGGTCAACCTATCCAAAGCTAATCGCGACTACACACGAATATCACAACCCAAGAGAAATCCGATCAGTCAAACGCATTCGTTGCACACGCTAATCTTATAACACGGAACGTCTGTCCCGCTGGTCACTCCGGTCTGTTTTGTCAATTGATTTCGTGCAAACCAGTACGCTCCATACCATCACCACGCAGGGCTTCCCTTGACCCTGCCTAATTGGCATATCGTTCGATAACAACCGACACAGTCTATCTTGTCAAGCTCCTGACTATGTTGCCTCTCATACAGTTCTAATGCAATTTCTCCGAAACCCACATTATCAATGGTTCACGACTGTTGTCGTTGGGCTTTTCAGTTCTTCTTGCTCTTGTGTTGCGTCAGAGGGTGGTGGTATGCAAGTCAATACAATGTACTTAGCGACTTATTGAGCCGTTGAGGCCATGTTGTAAAGAGGTAAAATGCAGTAGTGCTCTCGGACTTTATAGAGAACACACCACTCCGACAGAACACAAGAGCAGGAAGATATCAAGTGACAAACATTCGGAAACAGTTGCATGTAGACACCATCAGCCGTTTTGTAATTCGACAAGTTCGCTTAGAGAAGTCCAACGCGATGAAAGCTTGAAGCTCACCGGTTAGAGCGAAATCGTTAGAAAAATCAGATCGAAGTGACCACAGGCACTGGAAGGTTGAGGAATTCCTGGGTGAAAGGGATTAACGACTTAAAGGTTGACTTCAAGTGCAATCGACATTGGATCCTATTACGCTGGGTTATTACGCTTCAAGTTGCGTCTAGGTTTTTCTCGGCGTGTGTATAACCAAGGTAATAGACATTGGGATAGCGAACGGGATCCAACTCTAATCTACCTAACGCAATTATCAACTTTCTGCCTCTGCGATAGGTAGTGTGATTGATTCCGGTTTTTCAAGCGAGAAACGTAGCATCTGTCATGATTAAAACCACAGGTTGTTGTTGGCCTCCTTCGGTCGATGTCGATCATGGATGTACATCATAATCACATGAATGTTCAAGTTCTGCAGCTTTTGGAATGACTAAACAATCCGGTTCGGGAGGAACAATCTCTCCCACAGCGCTGACAATGATAGTCAGAACTCGGTTGTATTGCATCAGTTGCACGCTGGCAGCGTGATCTGCGTTCAGAAGTCAAGAGCTCTATAAGCTCCTTCCCAGCTTGTAGACGACAATTTACATAATGCCTCCAATGTGAGCGGTCAAGAGCAACTTCTTCCCAACTCACCGGGTCAATGCCAAGAGCTTTCATGTCTCTTTTGCAAACGACTTTTTACCGCAAGTGCTGTCTGCCCGACGGTCGACTTCCTAATTGCAAATCACCGTAGAGTAGATCATTTGGAGTACGACCATTTTCCATTCTGTAGACATGACCAACCCACCGCAGGCGGCGCTGTCGTAATAGGATGAACATGCTCCGTAGACCAGCTTTCGAAAGCACTTCAGCATTAGTCACTCTGTCCATCCACGATATGTTCAAGATACGAAGGACACGAATGTTAACCACTTCATATCCGGGTATGATAGAAATTATGTTTCAGTACGTGGTTTTATATGCATACGCTACTGGTATTCTACTTCAAACTACTTCATTTATCCAAAACTTATTGCATATCATGTCTTGCCTACTGCATTTAATGAGTTCCGTTGATGATTATGCTTCATGACGGCTTATAGTTTATTGTGTCTCTTGTTACGCCAATTATCTTCTGACAATCTCTGGGCATCAATCGTGTTTGAGTGATCCTCAGTGTTAAGATGAAATTAAAAACTGGCATAACTATTAACAGACCAGATAAGCAAATCTACGATTAGGAACGAAAGTAAACACACGAAAAACATCTTTTCAAAAACAGGTACAAATGAATGACAATTACGTTACACACATCGTTCCACGTGGCGATAGAGTTCCATTTGGAAGTTTAAAAAATTCGCTGACAAGGTTCGCAATACTTGCAGGAACAGCGCTGTTTGCATGAATTTACGTGCTGCCAGTAAAGCTGCCACAAACATCACCCACACTTAACCAACATGAATTTGACACCATAAAGTTGAACAGTACTAACAAATTATGATACACGTCGTAAAATTGATTTTCAGAAGTTTAATACTAGCATTGCAAGCATCTTTGTTACTCATGCGTTGATATCCAGATCAAATCCACATAGCGTAGAGTTTTCGGAATACAACCGTCTTCCACTTCATACATATTGCTCAGCGTAAAAAGATAAGTAGCAATAGAGTAATGATGCTTTCTAGTTTTATTTTTTACGTCTAGATTGGTAACTGAAAACATGGTATAGAGCTCGTTGGAAAATTAACTTGGATTATGGATAAGTGAAAAACTGCAGTGCGAGATTTATTGCTCAATATAATTCCTTATCTTGTTTATACACTTACATTTTAATTTTTACCATCACATGGTTGCTGTTAAGCTTGCTACTATTTAGATCATTAAAAACCTTGAATAACCTTGAATCTATCAAAGAATATTTGGATGATTCTCGCCGGTAACGTTACCAAGTATAACGAACGTCTACCTAGGCCCTACGATGAAGTATGCGGTAGAGGTTTGGGCTTCTGGCTGCGAAAAGATATTGCATTATTTAATAAAATGTACCACAGAGCAAAATCGTTGGTGACGGGTCTTTGCAATGTTACGTACACTGGAAGAGTGCGACGTCTAAGTCCATGTGACTTTACCCAAGGAAGAATTCGGCGTGGTTTCAACCAAAAGACATCCTCTAAGACACTTGTTTAAAGCGTGTAATGAGAGAGTGACACGCGGACATACCTTGTCCATTTACATCCCAAGTTCTCGTATTGAAATCGGCGCCATTTTTCTGGCGTACGTGCTATATGTTTGCAATCACCTACCTCAATATGTTGTTGACTCTCCTTGCCTGGCGATTTTTCAAGCGAAAATGGAATTCGATATGCAAACGAACATCATTTGTGAGCCTTACATTATATTTGCTCTACTCGTTATGTGCTATAATGTTTACACATTTTAATTCATACCGTAATCCTGTGGTGTTGAAAGTAATAACTTTGTAACCATAAATCCTTATATCCTTGACTTTGAACAAATGCACGTAAACTTGAAAGCGTTTGCCTCTCACAAAGCTGACGAGTACACGTGTGCACAAATTCTATGAATCACAATTTCATTTCGTCCATATCCTCTATAAGGACGAACGATAATGATTACAATTATTTTGAAAAATTATCTCAATAATAACCAATGATGTTGCACATGTGTATGCTTGGTTCGGTTAAGCCTCTAAACATAAGTTTGAGCCCATTCATCGATATTCCCCGCTTTTATCGCGAAACAAATTTCCCCATTGAATATTTTCACGCTTCGTCTCTAAGACATAATTCCCTGAGGTCCTGCTCGTGGATGATAAATGACAAGCGGCTTACGCCAATCTAATTAGCCAAACTGTCGGACGTGAGCTTCACGATTCCCGTGGATGATGGAACAAACGCCAGGACAAGTGCAACACGCTGGGGGATGTGCGTGCGTGTGTGTTGAAGCATGAGCTTGCTATGGGAAATCCCATATGAGCACTGGAATTAGGAGATGAGGCACAATGAGAACGCATGAGAAATCATTGTTTGTCAAACTTTTCAATTTTTCTCATACATTCAAATGGCGAGGTTACAGTCTAAACTATTTTGAAATGTATTTTAAGAATACGGGAAAAATGGGTGTCACGCAAGCGAGAACAATGATCTTATTATGAGTAAACATGTCATATTTTGTTGTAAATATGCTCAACTAGCACCGAAGATTTTTTTGTTAAATCTGCTATGGTACCTATGGCTATTAAAATGTCAAGGTAATAGAACGCTTGTAATAAGAAGCTCTCAGAGCAACGGGGTTGTTGTTGGCCTCCTTCGGTCGATGTCGACCATAAACGCATTGCATTAAGTGACCTCTTAAATTGGCGAATAGCAGATACCACCATCATCAGCGGAGAGTATTTTATGGAGCCAGCATGCGAACGCCGTTGACCGTCCTAGTACTGCTCCGGTTGGTGAACACTGTTTAGTCATTAGAATGAGATTATCATGTGCTGGCTATGTGCATCTATAGTAGACATGGTCCGACGGAGGCAATCAGAATATATTTATAAGTTTGCAGAAGATTATGCATATATCTGTATATAGATATTTTGTACAGGTATTTTCTTCAAATGTTAAATATGTACCGGTTGTTAAAGTTATGCTTGAGAGCCGCCAGACTAGAGTAAACAAACAATAAAATACGGATCTTTATCAATAGATGCAATCTTTAGATGAACATTTGTATTTATTTTACTGACATTTAACTGGTATTTTTTTATACTTTTACCATTTTGGTTTACTGAACTACTTGAGTTTATTCATTTTCGAACCTATTTTTATATTATCTTTATTTGGCCGTTCCCGCGCTCTTTGAAGTTGCGATCACCCGTTGTCATTCTAACTGTTGAACATTCGTGTTTTTGGGATTCCGTGCGAAGCTGAATGATTGAGGTTTGCTATTTTATTGTATCATTATTTTGCTTCAATAGTACCGTACTCATCTCACGTATTGTCTTGTCAATATCGTGGTGGGCTTGGACGCGTAACTCAACCGTTGGATAGACACATTGGTGTTTATATCGTGACTAAATTTTTTGACGTTGGACTCGATATTCTCCGGACCGTTTTGTCGGTTACACTGTTTGTCTTCAAACCACATAAGCTCGAAATATTGTAAAATGTCTTAGGATAAATAACCACATTCCCTTCACTCTAGTCCAGCAAACGAAACTCCTCTCTCTCACACACACAGAAATCGATTCGCGAGCATTATTTCTCGTTCAAACAGCTGTTGTTTCTCATCAACATCGTCGGGGATGGTTGTCGCCATCACACATTGTTCCGACAACGCACGAAGTTTCCATCGTTTGCCTCCTCGAAATACCAATGACAATGCGACAACTGTTGCATACGTCTCATTCGATCATTTTCGAACGAAGAAGTATGTTTAAAGCAGCTGACGCGTCCACGTTTACCGGTAAACAGAATGAAGCTTAAATGTTATATTCGCAAAACACAACGCGCGGACTTGTATGTTACTATGACATTCTAATCGATAATATCTCATGAATCAAGAAACGAGAATCAAGATTTTATGGTTAAAACAGCAATCACATTACATGTACTATTGAATGAGAGCTATAAAAATACTGAGGATGCAATCAGAATTCTATTGAGGTGTTTGGTTTGTTTGTGTGCATATGGGGTCAATATACAGGGTGGATAGTGGAATGCTTTTGAATATAGGCATCCATTTTCGATTTGAAATCACGGATCGTGGGAGCGTTCACAAAATCCTGTGATAGTGAATTCCACAGAAAGCAAATAACGCACCGAGAAGAAATGACGTCTATCAATCGATTTGATTGCGGTATAACGCGAACCATTTGAATGACTCCGTATAATCTTAGTGTTACTGACTTCGATAAAATCTCGGAGAGGGTGCTTTTACATCCACGGTTTTTTATATGTTAGGATCATGTTGCTCCTTATTATCCTTTGTGTAAAATCGGTCAATTTCAGCACTTTCATTCGCTCTTGGTATGGGATGTGTAACATCCCATCAACTCGGTGGTAAATTTTATCCAGCAATTCAATGTCTTTAGGCACCTACGGTGCTCAAACTGGGATCATGTATTCTGTCGTTGGATAGATGTAAATATTTGTAATGCGGGGGTGTGTTTTAAGAGTACCGCCCAAATATTCTGCTCAGCATTCCCGAGATACTGCTTGCCCTGTTGAATACTTTCTGGCAATGACTATTTGGTTTCAGGTTGTTAGTTATCCAGATGCCGATATCCTTCTCACCGCTGGTTCAAGTCAGCTTTTCATGAGCAAGATTATATGTACGCACGTATTGCCGGCCAGGTTGTAACATACTACCTTTAAGTATACTGAAAGGCATCTGATTTAGTTGAGACCAGAGATACAGGGTAACAAAATCCTCTTGCAGCATCAAAAAATCTTCAATGGATCTGATTTGATTCCATATTTTTATATCATCTGCAAAAGTACCATCTTGCACCGTACTACCTGCAGAATAACATTTATGTATAACAAGAATGGGATATGCTTGTGCACTGAACTTTGAGAGACGCCGTTGGTGACTTGATGCTTTTCGATAGAACGCCGTCAATGCTGACTCGCACATACCGATCGGTCAGATAATCCATTATCCATGATAATAAGTCTCCTGTTATCCCATATTGCACAAGATTTCGCAGAAGCCCTCTGTTGTTGACCTTATGAAATGCCTTTGATAGACTAATATAGCACGCATGAACGGAGTATCCTAGATCAAGAGCTGTTATCCAATCGTCCAGAGTGATGAGTAAATTTAACAGACAAGATCTGTTTCGGAAAATCATACGTTTTAGAATTTAAAGCATTTTGGTCTAGACTATGTGAGTCGGGTACAATAGCTTTGGATTGCACAACTGAGATCGACCATAACAGCATTTCTCTGTAAGAATTTCCTAAGGCCGTGGTCGTTTTAGCTGTTTATTTACGGATTATTAGCGGAGTTGAGAATCATTTTTTGTTACATACGGTAATCTGACCGAAGGGGATATTTCAGCAACCGGTTCTAACAAAATGTTTAATTCGTAAAACTTTATTTCTTGCAGCTTTTGCTTAAGTGAATTTATATAAATGTAGAATTCACGTTAAGAGAAATGAAAAATAACCATGTTTGGGAGGACACGTCCTCCAGGCATTTTGACATAAACGAATCAACATTAAGTAGTGAGGTGTCCAATCGATGCAGATAAGTTTACATGCAGAAAAGTTCACAAATGTACTACTTACAATCCACAACCAGTTTCCGATTGCCTTTGGTCATTAGCTGGGAATAGTAAAATTAGGTTCAGTGAGCCCAGAAACAGTGGAAAATTTGTAAACTTAGTTCGAATCAGAAACCGCGAAAAATGGATTTCCTACAAAATCGTCGGTGCTCAACTACCAAATTGCAAAGCGGCTTTCGGTTAAGTACTCAGAACACATTGTTATTGACCATTCTACTATTTAACTGAAATCTCCCGCACTTACAATCCACATGCGATTTTTGACTCTTTTCCGTCATCAGATGGCAGCAGTACAGTTACGTTCAGTCATCTATCTAACAAAGTTATCCTCGAACGCCATTTTTGAATAGGGTTCGTACAACGAACCACAATGTTTAAATACATCATCAGATGGAGACAGTAAATTGAGTCATCCATGATATACTGGAAACGTTGCAAACAACGTTTCACCGTAAAGCATGTTTAAATTTGTATTTTATAAAGATGTACTAACTTCAAGTACAGAGCCACAGACTGGTTTATTGACAAGCATTCAAGACGATTAGAACTAACCAATATGTTCTTCAGGTCAGATTTACCGCTCTTACGCATTAGAAAAGTGTCTTGCTATTTGCAATCATTATGCTTGTATCGTAAAAATAGGTTACTGGGTTATCGATACCCCGAAACAGGATAACAGATTAAAACATGTTGTAGGTTGATGCCACGTTAAATAAGTTTTTCAATACAATCATATTTGATCGGTTGCAGAAACGAAAATTCAACCATCCAAGATTTCTAGCATTGCTTTGCAGCTGATGAATAAATATGTTCAAACATTTATTTGAAAGCTATCCCTGAGATGTTGGTTGCCTAAAAGCAATATCGAATAGTCGGTATGAACCACGCATTCATTTTAATTAAAAAGCGTTTAATCGGTAAAGATATTAAACACAATGGACGATATTCTCTCAAATAATCACTACTTTGCAAACATTGTCGCAGAATGGAACATAATTTCTGAAAACCAAACTCAACGAAATAGCGTGCAGTGAAACTCTAAGTAGAAAACAAACGTAGGGTTGCATGAGACACCCTTATGCCATCGTGACAAAAAAGTTATAAACATCGTTTTATCATTAAACGTCTAGGCTTGTCAACGGTTGTAAAAATATATGATTGTGTGAGCGCCTTATAAGACTGTACCCAAGAACTCTTACACAAAGTAGAAGGCCAGACGATCTTATCTTACCTGAGAAGTTTCCTAATACTTGTTCCCTACCCGGGAAAAGTTACTCCGACCTTGAACTAGCAGCAAACATCTGGGGACATGATTGCATACTGGATACCTCTCTCTTCAAACAAAATTACATTTGTATCATACCAATTATGAAATGCAGAAACTAATCAATATTGACGTCACTGACTTATCAAATATTAATCCAACAAATTAATAGGTGGACCGCTCGGAAACACACAAGCAGCCAAATATTCTCGAATAAGCCCAAGGCAACAAATAGTCAAGTGGCTAAAGAAACCATCTTGAAAATATTACTGAAAAAACCTTTCTTCTGATCCTGGACTTATTAACAATATTCTCACCGAACTTGAGCTGTTCGTACCAACTCGCTGGCCAATTTGCGAACTCGTGGTTCGCAAGTGTCAGCAATGTAATGGAAAATGTTTGTGACTGATCGGGGAATCATAATCATGAAAAAAGAAAGTTTGTAATGAATCGGTGCGAGTAGTTTATGGGTAACTGAACTTGTTCAAGGCTGAACTTGACAAGTATATGTTAACTAAATCCAACCTCGCACCTGAATGCACATACTGACTTTCCATATTGATAAAACATTTGTGTTATTTTTATGCATTCCCTATATTTTCAATGTGTGGTTACTGTAAAGTATTTGCTTTTTGGAGCATTAAAAGTTTGAATTACTTTGAATTCCTTTGAATTACTAGAGACTTCAGACAAGACGCGGTACAGTAAACAATTATCAAGGGAAAATAAAACATGTCCCAGCCAGTTTAAACACACTTTCGTGTACTTTGCTCAATTCGTAGCTCATTTGATCGGACATTTTTTATCTATCAACAATATTAGCAACATCATAACGTCCCGGGATGCGAGAAATCCATAGGAAACAATGAATGTCAACTGCAGACTATCTGTTAACACACTCCTTTCGGATCAATCGCAGAGAAGCGTAGCTTGTTGCTTCGTGTTATACATGAAGCCATAAAATGGATGAACCTGCGTTGATGGTTCCCAATCATCACTCCTGTGTTACGTTCACACTGTGAGATATTATCCTCCACACAACCGTAAACAATGATAAAACTGCTACGAAAGTTTCAATTTTCCTCGAGATTGGCGTCGTAGATGTTTGGGCTACAACACCTTCGGTCTTGGATACTAGTATTATAATCTTCCCGGTAAAAGGACATGCAATACATAGAAGCTTCAAGTACTAAACCGCTCATTGGCTGTTGCCTAGCATAGATAGCATTTCCGAAACAACGGTGTTATTTGCTTACTCTTGATCATTATCATATTGCAAAGTTTACAGTATACACTTTCCAGGAGGCTACACAATTTTTCACGACTAAATTTCGCCGCAAAGCAGTTCGATTTTACAAATGACGAAACATATTCATATGCGTCCAAAACAAATATCAGTCTTTGTGTCTCAGCTTTGTGAACGCAAAGTGTGTCTTTATTGATTCCCCGCCTTCATTCCCTCTCGTGTTCTAGCCGATATATTATGCATGAGAACGGGCAGCGTGTACTGCAGCTGCTAGCAATCCCGTTTGTTTGTGTCAGTGTAGAACAGGTCGACTGGCTCACACGCTTGAGCAATTCCCTGGGAGATTAAAAGTTTCGTGCGCAAATGCCAGATGGTTTGTTGAGACAGTTGATCAATAATGCAGAAGATAATGGTTTGTGTTTCGCTCGTGAATAGGGAAACCCTAAAGGTTCGTAATCAGACTACAGCAGTTGAGAAAGACAGCCAGGCAGACTGGTGGTTTGATCATTTGAATAATGGATTTTCGCTCTGAACAATAGATTACTCAAAGCTCTAGGAGGACCAGGTAACAGGATTTCAGAATAGTATTGGATAAAATTATTTCTAACAGAAGCACATTCTAGAAGAAGTTTTCGTAAAGGAGGAGAATAAACTAGGGCAACAAAAGTTATTGTTACCCTATTATAACAAATACCAACATTATGCTTACGATTAGTATTTTATCATAAAGAACCTTACGTATAAATTGGAAGATCCTGTGAGGCTCATACATGTATTTGAGTATTAAATTGAGTTGTATTGCTGCCCATACGTCACCCTCATTTACAAACCATAACCGGCTTCTGGATGTTTGCCGTCATCAGGTAGAGGTAAACTAAGTTTAACTTTGAAACCACTGTTTAACAGATGTCGTACAACGAACCACGATGTTCAAACACAGAATCCCATAGTGATTCTTGGTCAAGCGCTTGAAGCGCTGATGGATGATCAAAGTAATGTGTTGCTCACATCCCCCGCACTTACACACCACTACCGGTTTCTGGCTGTTTGCCGTCCTCGAGGGTAGACAATAAGATTGGGTTCAGTCAGCCTTGTAAAAGTGGATAAGTGGTAAACAAAGTTAAACTTTCAAGCCAGTGTTTAATAAGGTTCTTACAAACAACCACGATGCTCAAATATCTGGCCGAGCGATCAAGGCGCTCATAAACGACCAATTTTTGTGGTCCTGTGTTTACAGATCTGTTATATTTCAACATATACTCCATCTCACGAAACTAGTTCTATTTTCTCAATCTGATTATGTCACACGCCGCGATTACAGGAAGTGAAATAAAGTGAACGAAATAAATCAATCTTATTTGATGAAAATGATGTTTGAAAGAATGATGAGGTTAAATTTTTCTTCTAATCGAATCGAATCCCCGATTGATAGAGAGTTGACTCAAAATTCCCATCTTGGAGAACGAATGACATAAATAGAGGAAAGGATATCATCTTAGTCATAAACCCATATGAAAACTGAAACATGAACAAGGAAAGTGATCAATATCAAGCACTCAGCGGAACTCAATGTCACGTGATGTCACTTAGACGGATTCGATTGATGACGATCTTGGTCAAAGTAATAAGAGAGCGAGAACGACATGATTGTGAATGTTTAATTACATTGACTACTTGTAGCTCATGTACGGGATTGTGAGTCATGAGTGTTCCCCGAGCTTGTATGGTGGATTGCGGAAGTTTAGTCATCAAAAAGATGACATGTCTTTCGAATCGAATCCGTGATGAGTATCACCCGTATTCAGTCGATGCGTGCGACCTCATCTACTGTGATTGCCTGGTATTCTTGTACGTGAACGCCTAATTGTGGTCTAATTATTTCAACGGCTATTTACTCAGCCGTTCTCAAAATACCCAAGCTTAGTCTACGTGACACGTTGGCGTAGTCAATTCAATTTAAAGATTATTTAATCATCGATCACAGCATTCTCAGACCTCGCGGTAACTGATTCTATTGTCTCCAAACGGAGAGCGCAAACGCGTTTGAAAAACAGCGATGATTGGTTAAAATCTTATCAGATTGACTGATATGAAAGCAAGCAGTGAAATTCTCTAAGCTCATGGACTCATTGCATCAGCCGATTCAAATAACCTTTCGATTGAACAGCTTCAAATTTTGGTTGTATGTAATCGTCTTGAGCTCTTGATCAAGACTCGTTTTGTGATTCCGTAGTTTGTTGCACGAACATTATTTAAAAGTGCCTTCAAAATCTAACATTGTTTAACATCTCCATTGTTTCAAAGCGCACTGAACCTAATCTTACTGTCTCCATCTGATGACGGGAAACAGCCGGATATTGATTGTAGTTTGTAAGTGAGGGGAATGTCAGCAACACATTACATTTGTTATTCATGTGATTCTATGTTTGAACGTCGTGGTTTTTTGTACGAACCTTATGCAACAGTGGCATTCAAGTATAAACTTGTTTACCACTTTTCCACTGTTACAAGGCTCACAGAACCTAATATTACTGTCTCCACCTGATGACGGCAAACAGCCAGAAGCCGGTCATGAAATGTGAGCGCTAGGGATGTGAGCAACACATCACTTTAGTCATCCATAAGCGCCTTGAGTGCTTGACCACGAATCACGATGTGATTCTGTGTTTAAACATCGTGGTTCGTTGTACCAACCCTATGTAACAGTGGAATTCAACTATAACTTTGTGTACCACTCTTCCACTGTTAAAAGGCTCACTGAACCTAATCTAACTGTCTCCACCTGATGACGGCAAACAGCCAGAAACCGATAGTGGTGTGTAAATGCGAGGGATGTGAGCAACACATTGCTTTGGCCTTTTAACTAATATTTCCAAACTGTAAATTGGTACCTTGCTATAAAGAAGTTTTCGGGAATCTCTACATAAAAAGTAGCATAACATATCTTGAATTTTCAGTACTTTACAATATTCAAATCATGTTTTGGTTTTTAAATGGCACTAGCCACTTTACCGTCACTTACAATATCCATTAATGTCACGTTCATTTAACATACATGAAATGTAAACGATTGATTATGATGACATCATTAAAGTCAATTTATCCACCAAAATCTTTGCATGTGTGTTTTATGAGTGATATAAATGCCATGTTTAATTTAGAAAGAAAACATTTCGTCAGAACAACATGGGAATCAATGTCATCGCACTGCTTACCGGCCAAGGATTGGTTATATTGATCACATAAGTTGGTGCTTCCTGAAACGAATAGGATGTGTCCGTATTGCCCCAATGACCGCTTCGCGTTTGACCATAAACACAAGGACCCGAATAGACCCTACTGTCTGCCAACGAAACCGGAATCCCGAACGGTTCGATACAAATTCGAAATTCCAGTGAGCATTCGGATAAACAAGCCAGGGTTTTGTTGGAAGAGGCGTCAAGTGACCCCTTGACCCCGCAACACGTACCGTCCATTCGCCGATGCTGGTGATTTTGGAATTCCATCATTTTTATGTAAAAAGTTGCTAAATGATTATCGTGAGCGATTGCATGAAATTCTGCTTGGTGTATAAAAATCAGTATCAAAATCCAGTACATCCTAGTTGTGATAATGTGTACCTCTAATATCCCACATTTTATTCTAATTTAAAAAGGGAAACGGTGCCTGGGAACAGCCAATCAGAGAACTACGTTTTTTACGCCGTACTTTTCGTGGGAAAAGGGGAAGGAAAACTTGTTTTCTAGGGGAGGGATGGAGATTGCTTTCGATTAATTCATTGTAAAACATGACAAATATCCTATTAAACTAAAAACTGTTTTCTATTTTGTGTGACATAGATTTAATACAGGAATTTGGCTATAAATACCATGGAAACCCTTAAAACAGTTAGGAAAAATTTTAAATTAGTTTACGAAAGCTTACAATTGAACGTTCGATGTTTTACATTCAACGTTCAACATAGAGGGGAAGAACTTGCTCTTGGCTGCTTACATCATAGGCATTTTGTAGAGCGTCGTCTGCAAGGTGGAGAGAAGCAGATACAGGTCTTGGTTGCTGAACGCAGATCACGCCGCCGGCGTGAAACTGACGCCGATTGACAGAGTTCTGGCTATCGTTTCGAGCGCTGCGGGAGAGATTGTTCCTTCAGTCTCGGACTGTTTGGTCATTTTAAAAGCTGTGGAACATTAAAAAATATCATATTGTGATGTACATTCATCGTCGACATTGGCTAAATGAGTCCAACAAAAACAACGTAGATTATGAATAATGTGAGCATGTAATTTGTTACAATGTTTACTGTTCACATAATCAGCAGAACTACCCACTTGGTGTTTTGTGCTGACCTTATGAACCAGGCCGATATGCCAACAATGATTACATGTGTATCGCTTCTCGTTGACTGGAAAGGCAAAATAATAACTATAATCTGTAAGGAGGAAGTCGTGCTGGAGTTACTTACTTTCTTTACTTGTGAGCGGCTGGCTCCACGGGTAGATTAGCTAGCTTTATTGATGTCTCTAATTAGCGAACCCACGCAATTCGATAGAAGGCGAGATCGATGCAGAACGTAATCCAGTCGCGTACCCAATTTCGAATGCGTTGACGGTACGCCATCCCAGGGTATCTACGTCCTCCTCCACAGTGCTAATGTTGCTAATTCATAAATTCTTGATTCTTTATAACCGATTTTCAAACTACTTAAAAGGCTCGTGGCAAACTAATTCATCATACACCATGAAAAGTGCAAAATAATTTTGAATTGAAAAAGGTCATTTTGGTTTGGCAAATCTACGGCTAATGACGGATGACTTTTTCCAAGCGGTTGACAAACAGCACACACCTTCGATATTTACAAAGCATAATCACAGCATAATGCAAAAGAATTTTGAACAATTCGGATTCGCTTTGCAATCGCTAATGTGGTCAAGTGACTACTTGAATGCATGCACTCCTCGGGTGTCTGTCGATGGTGCGATATCAAGAACTGGCTCAGCTAATAATAGCGCTACCCAAGATTCAATCCTTGATCCGATTCTCTTTGCAGTGTATGCATAATCGCTTGCTCGCTGCAACATAGTAATATTTCCTGGAGACATTAATATCTCGACATCTATGCATATCAATAAAGTTTGTCCGATTTAAAATCGCCTATATGTCTTTTGCGACAGGTTAATGGAAAAATGTTCATTCCAAGTGCATTGATTAAGTGATTCATAGATGATGGCCGATAATACTAGTGCTTCGCGGTTACCGTAAGCCGTAAATATAAAAAGTGTGATTATCTTAATTTTGCTCGAATTCACCAACATGTTTCCGTTAGAACACAATACCCTGGAAAGCTAAATTTAAATTTGATGACTTCTCATCAAATAATGAACAATAGGCAATCTTTATGGACCAAGCGTGGAGGATGTCCAAATCCTTCTGGAGCAGTTCGCAGTCTTCCGGCTTATTTATCCTCCGCCAAACTTTTATATCGTCCGCATCGATGAAAATTATACATCTTGACCCCATTGCAACTACATTTGTCATCCCACCAATCGAAAACAATTGCTGCCCTTTGGATTTTTACCTGATTCTTAAACTGCTCAGTAAGCAACCAAATCCCTTTTTTCCATGTTATATTATTCGTATTTCTAATATTATTCGGTGGATATTTTGTAAAGCTATATGCTTCTAGATGATGAATCGATGTTAAGTGGATCAAAGCTTTTATTCTTTCGCTTCGTGAATTCTCATTCTGAACGACGCTTTTCAAACTCGGCAAATGAAAAATCCATCGGAATACTTACTTATGTTGCAGAAAAGCCGTATTTTGATGCATTTTCATCAATCACATCGTACGACGGGTTTCGTGTTGTTTGCACACTGAATGTCGGACCGACCCCGACAAAAATTGAAACTTATTCACTAACCCTTGACGTTCTCCGTCTGAATCTGTTCCAATTCAATTCAATCCAGTTCACTTTTAATGGTCTAAAAAGATTTGTAAAACAACAGAATAATATGGGAACTACGAATAATATAACAAACAATAATGGGATTTGGTTGCTTACTGAGCAGTTCAAGAATCAGGTAGAAATCCCAAGGGCGGAAATTGTTTTCGATTTGTGGAATGACAAATGTAGATACATTTGGTCAAGATGTATAGTTTTCTTCGATGCACGGGTTAGGGGTCAAGAAGGCATCAAGAAGTTCGAATAAATGTATGAGGTCTTGTCTTATGCGAGCCCCGTAGATTAAATTAGCATTGTAGGGATGATTTGCGGTATTCAAATGTTTTTAATCCGAAATCAAATCGCCCCGGAGACGACGACAAGGATAATCGAATAAATTCAGGGTTTTTATTCGCTCGTTGTATGGTTTCCGCTGAGTCCAGTGACAAGTTTGGTAGCTCGATGATATATTCTTTGCAAAGTCGCAACATACTTTTTAAGCCATCTCGACCATGCTTGAACTGCATATTCCATCGTGGGTCTGATGTACGTATTTATAATACAGGGAGTTGTTGTTTTGAAAACCTACCGAACCTTCTCTTTAGGAGTGACAATTTCTGTGATGTTTTGCGATAGACAGAGTTGTAGTGGCTGGACATCCTAATTGTGTTGCTTATTAACACTCACAAGTCTTTTTATCAATGGTACACGAGAGGCTGTGTACCAAGAAAATACTGGAACTCCACATATTTTCCACGAAAATTAAAAAATAGGCGATTTTTAGGGAACAAACCTGGAGGTTGTAGAGATCCTTCTGGAGCATTTCGCAGTCTTCCAGCTTATTTATCCTCGATCACACTTTTATATCGTCCGCGAACAGTACGATCTTAAATTCTGAATAGGTTGTCACACAAACTATTTTCATGTAATTCTCCCCGAAACTCGAATTCTCGGAACTTTTAACTTGTTCTCTTCACTTTTTTGGCGCTCTTGTTTCGTTGTGTTCTGTATATCATCCGTCAACTCATGATAGACGCACATCGCAAACGTACATCGCGCCTTTTCATGTGGATACACAAACGGTGCATTACACTCCTTTCAGCCACTGTAAAAGAGTGACCCACAAAGTTAAATAAATATTACCTAGGTGTAATTATTTTGGAATTTTGTACGGATATACTATTGTACCTCACAGCTATTTAGTTTTAAACCTGTATATCATTCGATCAGCAGGGCGTACATCTAAAACCAAACTTTTACATTCACGCAGAGAAAATCTGTATCATCATGAAATTTAAACGAACAGAGTCCACATGATATATCTTCGATCGAGTAGAAGATAAAAATCCCACTTCTCAAAGTAAATGCAATGATGCCGCATTTTGAGTGCTTCTCTCAAATTATTTATTTCACAATATTTGGTTTGCGATTTACAACGTCGTATGAATAATAAAGCCTCAGCATAAACGCGGTTTAATTACCCCAAATAATGGTACCATAATGGTTCATTAGGTGTCACGCAATCGAGCAATCTAGGATGAAATTTCGGCTCAAACTTCATATCGTAATTCAACTGATATTGTTCAATTTAAAGTCTCTTGTAAGATAATTAGTGTATGATGTGCTTCTCATCTGCTCATCAATGTAAAAATCTTCGTTTGTTTGAAGATTACCGTATATACTGGAGTATTGGTGGCATTCTAGTACAAGACAAAGCAAAAAAATTATTTACGGATGTAGAAACTAAGGTTATTTACAAGTAAAAAGCACCGGCAAATAAATTACCCGGGTTGATTTTGATAAGCGGCAAAGTACAGTAGAACCCACCTACAACGAACTCGTTTTCAACGAATTCTTGGGTTGAATGAACACACCATGATTTCCCAAATGAATTCCATCTTTGTAAGCCTATTTGAAACATTCGTACAACGAATCTGTTCGTTACGATTCTCGCCTGTTACGAACAGTGTACGCGTTCCCGACAGCTTTGTTTGTTCAATAAAGTTCATGCATACAACGAACTCGCTTTGTCTTGCCTTTGACACAACACTCCGTCAAGAGTGGCCTGCAGTGCGTTAAGAATAGAACTGACACAGCTTGGCGAGACACAGGCAACCTAGCCTACAGTGTGCTAACTGACTCGCACGCACGCACAAGAAAATCACGTGAATTTTCTGTGATTGGTAATCACAGACTCATGACAAATTGCAATCACTCAGTCAGACACTCTGTCTGTGAAAGATGCCAGGAGTGCTCTTGATCTCTGCAGGAGATTTTTAGGATAGAAGGAAGAGACGTCGAAAGAGAACTTGAATTTGTGGAGAGAGAGATCGAGGCGGTGGTGAAGTCAAAACTTAAACAAAAGAGCATCGCCAGCTACTTCATGAAAGCGTGAGATTGGACTGTCAGTGTGTGCAAGAAGTTTTTACTACTTCGTTTTAGAATAAATGGGTTACATGCATGCAGAAACACACAAAGGTAAGACATTCTTCACTTGTTTACACGTGTACAGAAAAACGGCAGCAAAATCACATGGCTGACAATGCGTTTTACTTGCAACGAACTCCGCTCTTAACGAACATTTTACTCTCCACCCAGAGATTCGTTGTACCCGGGTTAGACTGTAGATTATTCGAAAAGAAAGTACACTTGGCAGTTGTTCATCTATTTGGCGTTTTGTTGGATGAAGGTTCATATAACTCTTAGCTTGTTGATCGATTGAATTTTGTTATTAAATTTGATTTCTTGGAAATAATCAGGATTGATCGCGGCTATATTGATAGATAGTGTAGATATTATATTATCATGTATTTGCTGCTAAAGACGCAAAATGTTACAGGTAAAAATTGTAAAGGGTTAGAAATGATGAGTGTTATGACAGCGCCGACTACACTGGCTAGGCCGTGTACATAATCAATATGAAAGCTCATTACATTGACCGTTTGATTTGGGAAGAACTCGCTTTTGATCGCTCACATAGGAGGCACAGTGCACAGCATCATCTACAATCTGGGGAAAAGCAGATACTGCAATCTGGTGCTGATGTCGCTATCACCGTGCAACTAACAATGTTAGACTGAGTGCCACCTATCACTGGGAGCATTTGGAAAGTGAGTGTTCTTCTCTAATCTGACCGATTAGTCATTCGAAATGTTGTGGTGCATGAAACTATTATGCGCTTTTGAGGTACATCCATGGTCTACAACCACATGAGGCAACGAATAACAACTTCATGTCATTCAAGGCCGAACAGCATAGCGCAGCGACGTTGAGGGCACTCTACGCAACGTTAACGATGTCAAATCGGCGACGTTTCGATTGTATCTCGACTCATCGTTGAAGTCAACCTTTCCAATTTCATTCGCGTTCATCGATCAGTCAAGAACCCAACAACACAAAAGAACGCGTGTTTATTACGCACATGACAAAGAACAAAACATCACACATCCATCCAGTTCAGTCACATGTGTCCAAACACATGTAGATAGGGATTTAACCAATGGTCAGGACAAAAATGCTCATTTGCATGCATTTCCATTACACACACCCTACGACCGGTTTAGTGCTGTTTGCACTCACCAGGTAGGGACAGTAGCATACAAGCGATACTTGTTTTGAATTTTTCCACTGTTTCAAGCGCATGCGGATCCTGATCCTATTGTCCTTCCCTAATTTATGCGAACAGCAAGAAACGGGTCGTGGGATGTGTGTGTGTGATGGAAATGCATGCAAGTGAGTATTTTTGATCACACATCCATTTTATATCGGCAAATCAGTTTACGTCAACTGTCCTAAACACGTGCGTACCCACTGCCACTTTCACCTGAATTGTCAATCGATTTCGTGCCAAGCATTCCAATTCAAGCCCGCATCATTTTGGGCTCCTTTGATCGATTCCGACTGACGTTGTTCGTTATCTCATGTCTTCGAAGATACTCTCGCTCGAATGGTTCTCAACCCAGTTCACGAGTGTCGTCTCGACTTCAACTGCTCTTGCGTTGTACCGACTGGTGATGTACTACATAATATCCGAAAACACGTAATTAGCACTTATCACTCACGCACACGACACTTGCACAACGCGCGACATACTTGAGTATAAATGAATGCTTTAAGAAATGTGTCGAATTAAACAACTTAGTGGATGCTGTCTCTAATAAGAGATGCTGACGCTGTCCTCCTGGGATATTGGAATTTAGACTGCGACCGGCTTTCGATTGATCAGTCATGCAATGTCTTCAAGTTGGTATTTATCTCTAATCAGCTAGAAATTTTTCCACAGTATAGTGGCCACGATGAAGCGATAAAAGTTTTGCCGCCTACCATGCGTGCACTTGGATCAGGAATTTTCACGAAACGTGAACGAAATTGATATTCAGATTAAACCGAAAAGCTTGTTACTGCTTTGTCGGTCATGAATGTATATCGCTGGTGCATAGTCCACGTGATTGAACTTTCCGGTTCTCAAAACGATATCTCTGCCGCAGTGCTCACAGCGATAGGCAGCACTTGGTCGGTCGATGTCATTTTCACGCAGACTGCGTACTCTACAATCAGCAGCCCAGAACAGTTTCTGCATTTCCAAAGTTGGTCACAGTACCTCCAAAATGAGCAAGTTCTTTCCAATTGGTGTGCAGTCAAGTGAAAAAGGTCGGTTTCATGATTTCAACTATCTACAGAGTAGATCGTTTACAACACGACCGTTTGCCATTGTAACACGTAAATTAGCCAGAGTAAGTGGCCAGGGAGGTAGACCAGCTTTCAAAAGCGAATGTGTCGATTCGCAATATGTTTGAGATGCAACAGATGCTTCCTAAGTGGAAACAATTCAGTATCCGCTCATATTTTACGTGAATGATCCATATTTCGCTACATTACAGTTAAGCGTTTGGTACGCGCGCGCTGCATACCATCATTTTTGGATTGAATGCCAATTTGCGGTTGTCACACGCGAGCCAGATTGTTAGCCTCATTTGGTAGATGTCCATTATGGATGTACATCAAAATCTTATGAATTTGCATGTTCAACAGCTTTTTGAATGAATAAACAGTCCGATTCGGGCGGAACAATCGCTCCCACGGTGCTTTCAACTATGGTCAGTTGCAAGCCGGCGGCGTGATCTGCGTTCAGCAGCCAAGAACGGCATCTTCTCCTCCCCAGCTTTCAGACGAGGCATTTTATGAGCATTTTTCGACGACCAATCACAACATAATCTCAATTCAGTCATATTCTTAAAATCCTTCGGCTAATAACAAGTGATGAACTATCGCCAAACGCATCCTAATATCTCATTCGGTTAGCCGTGTCAACCGAAATATGTGTCAATTCAGTTGAGTTCAATAAAATAATCATAATTATAGCATATGAAGTTAACCTGATTTTCAGTTTCCGGGGAAAGTTGGCCTCAAATTTGAACCCCTTGATACGCGGCGTTTGAATAACGTGTAATTCAAGCTACGGAAGAATTTAAATGCTATGTTTGCCTGTACTTGATATGAAGGTGAGTTAATCGCTTAGCTTTCTTTAGTAAGCACTAAGATGTCAAGCACTGCATTTTTTACTTTTGTGACTATCATTATTAGTACGGAATCCATAGAAATATTCACAAAGTTAATCACCGGTTCACAATGAAAGCGCTGGAATCAAGTTTTGCTTTTATTTGAGTTAATCA
>JACCGJ010023446.1:0-39529 GCA_013407085.1 Atriophallophorus winterbourni
ACATTCATATTTCGTATTCAACATTATGGGCTGCCGATACGAAAGCACGATAGCGAGGAACAGGTTTTGCTTTCTCTGTGTCAGAACGGAAAACATCGATTTCAATGTAAGTCTTTAAAATTATTTTCTAGCATAATTTAAAACAAAGTTCGGAATCATGGTGCCTTCAATGGACGAATCTCGGCCCTTAGAAAATGCAAGACGCATTAGCATTTTCACACCTAACTGATAGCTATGATTTGGGAAAGGAATGTTCCAGAACGAAAACATGATTTCTCTCAATCTAGGCACATAGTATTCTTGAAAAATACATTAAGCATAGATTATCTTTGGACAGCATATGTGATATTAGATTTGACGTTGAATCAAATCGTCAATGTAAAAATTTTAAAATTGGATTTTAAAATGCAAGCGAACAATTAAATTTGGAACAATAAAATATACATGAAAATACCTTAGGTAATCGCACTTTAGTTTCCTTATTTGAACAGATTTCGCTAAATTGTTTTGTTCTCTTAATACTGGTTCATAGAATGCAATTTACATTAACTATTGTGTTTTGATCTATTTTATTCCCCGCCCCATAAATTATTTTGAAATCGTGCAATTTAATTAGTTTTATTGTTAAAATGAATTTTCTCGTCTGTGTAAATAAAAAATTATATTAACCTAATTTTTCAATGAAGCAAAATATTTCGCGTTGGAAAACATTCGATGTTTACAAAATTGTAATTTGCACACAATTTCGAGACACGCATTTTCACGGAAACAAATTATACGTGTTCAGCAGAGCGAAAACGGACAAGAGAGTTCCGTTAAATGAGTACAATGTTGATGATCACACTTCAGCGAGTGAACGCCGCGAAAATGGCGTGCAGTTGCAACTGGGGGTTGTTGAGGTGTCTCGGTATCCAGTCTTTATTCAAGCGAAGTGTACAAAATTCACGATGCCGTCTTTAGACAGGGTTATTCTATCTAAGTATATATATAGATTTTTGGCTTTAACAAGAATTGCAATAGGATTTATGCTTTGCGTCCATCTATTGCAATATTCATTACCAAAACTTTTCGTATAAATGTATTTCTATAATAATTAAAATTATTTCATCTTGTTTGATCACGAAACGAAATTGATTAATGCAGGTTTTCTGAATAATTGTGCCAAACAGTATTAAATCTCTCTGCTATTGGATGATCGCTTGACCTGATCATAAACATTCGCGAGCATACAAGTTTTAGGCTATATCCTGGAGGAGCGTGAGGGGTAACAGCTGAGCGTGTCTTTCAAGAGCCATTCGTCGGCATGCATAACCTTAATCTCACGTGAAAGTCTAGAGCCGGACGCATTCAAATTACAACGACAGATGACACTAGCTTACAATAACCAAGAAATCTGAAGAATTGCGTGTGAGCGATTCTTGAGACAAACAGTAATGATATAAGAGTTGATGGAAGATATTTTCGGTTCCTAATTCAACAAGGTGGTTCGGGTCGAATTTGCCAAGGGAAAAGTTACCCACTCGCATGAATTTGCATCACATACCCCATCACCGGTTTCCTGTTGTTTGCGCTTATCGGGTAGGGGCAGTACGACCCGAATCCACATGCCTCGAAAAAGTGAAGGAATGGTAAACAAGTTGTTCTTGTATGCTGCTGTTGCAACTATTTTCAGTAATACTTCTGTAGGTGATTTGAGAGTTCACCTATACTTACATCCAACATGCAATTACAAAAACACATTACTTTGGTCATTCATAAGCGCCTAGAGTGCTTGACTAAGAATCACTTTGTGATTTTGTGTTTGAACATCGTGGTTTGTTGTACGAACCCTATGTAACAGTGGCATTGAAGTGTAACTATGTATACATGGAACGATTTCAATCTGAGGCGGTTGGGATAACAATAGCTGGCAAGAAATAAGTCAATAAGGTGGATGGCGCTGATATCTCCACAATCTGGCTTCCGGTTCTGCAGCAGAAAAACATTGACGTGCGTGACCCCTAGTGTGCGTACGGATTACGCAATCGAGCTTATCTGTCAGCAGATGTCATTCACACCTGACAAGACCAAAACAATTGGTGTGTCACTTGAAATTGATCGCGCCTGTTTATCTCAATGAGCGCAGCAACCACCATGGCCTACGCAGTTCTGCTTAGGATTGGTCAGGTGAATGAAATTTAAGCTTGATCTCTGCTTGTACTGACAGCCTTTGGTCGGAAAAAGCTCCTGAGACAGAAGGGAAACGTTACCAATAAGCTGTTCTCACCGATTCATTACAAACTTTCATTTTCCACTTCAGATCCTCAATATGAAGCTCTCAGTGAAACCTACAAGAAATCGTCGTACTTTAGTCACACTCTTTGTTCACAAAAACAGGATTAGGTGCTTTTTTTCATTCCATGTGTAATAGACTAATCCCAGTTAGTTTATGTTCTCTCGTGCACTGCTTCTGTGACTTCATTTACCATTTGAAGATATCTGATTAGAGTATGGTAATTGTTGTGAATGTATTATGTCAATTTTTATATAATTATATTTAGTGTAGCTACTGAATGTTTTTTAATAAAACGCAGTTTCATTGGACACAGTTCAAACTATTGAAATTTTCACACACAATACACTTTATGAATCGCCTATAAGGTAAATTTAAATGATGTTTTCACACGACTGACTTGTTTGTATCTGATCATGTTTGCCAGAATTCGCTATGCCAGTTGACCAGCTATCTATAGAGAAATGTTTTCTGATTTGATCATGTATTCATTGGAACACGTTGCTTTTTCTTCATGTAATCTGAACCCGCAGAATTATAGATTAGACGAAATGGCTAAAGAAAAAATGGATAATAATTAGTCGTCGTCCAGAATTTAGGGCAAAACTGTGATTTAAGACAGTCCGCTGTAGACACAAGAAGTGAGCACAAACGGATGCTACCTCAAACAGCAACATTTGAAATTCACATCGTTTCCTTTGCACCAGTTCAGTAGTTCGTTGCATAAAGGTAAGACACTTACTACCCTGTCTATGAATTAGCTTAAATGAACAGTAGGCTTTCTCGCCCAGTTAACAACATTTTGCGAAACGCCGTCAGAGGAATGATGACAAATTGGTCTTAATGTAATCAGTAATCGATTAAAAACCCGAATAGAATTTTCCATGCCGGTTCTTTGTGAACAAAAACCCCGCAAAATTCAAAAAATCAATATGATTAGCTTGCTGAACATGGCCGGAAATGAGAATCAATCAATGTAGAATTCGAGTATGTATAAATGTGACTTAAATAACGACTGGGTAATACTGGATCACTAACACGCATGATCTGGAATTATATAGCGAAAATCGCATCGCACACAATACTGTGAACGGTAATTACTGATAAAACGGGCAAAAATCGAGCCTTCCTGGTTTTGATTCAAACATATATTCATAAACCCAGTGATGAAATTCAACAACGTTTGCAACTATAGTTTTAAACTGTGCACAAGCAAATATACGAATTATTTGTTTCGTAGAATTCATTCAAATATTCTTGGTACCTGAATTATATCATAAGTAATTTACAAGACGTACTGATGACGATTTTGATAGGAGAAATTTTCTGCAATTAATGTTCTGTTACCATGGCTGATTGTTGTCGTCGCTTGTTGAGCTCAATATTAAGCGGTACAACAAAGAAATCACAAAAAATGAATAACATAGGCGATTCTTAACGCAAATTGCAAATGCATACTAGTAATATTTTATTTTAAGATACCCAATTCGAGACTCATGAATGGAAAGCAATTCAATTACAAGAAAAGTGAGTTTAAAATATAGAAAATATGTATAAGTGTATTTCAAAGAGATATGAGGTAGGTTTGGGGTTACGTAACACACAGAAGCTTTATCAGACAAACGGTAATAGTCAGTAAAGGGGCTTGACTATGTAGCATACCACCAGCCAACTCTATTTTGACTTTAACGTCTTACAGCTGATAATAAGCATAGAGTGACTAGTCAGATAAATACGACCAGGATCCGTGACGATTCGCCTATTACGGCGTGCATGCACATCAATCTAATACAATTGAACATGGTCAAGTTCCATTGACGCTGTGGTCCACACGCGAAAAATATATATCTAATGGGTTTATGGTTAAAAGATATTTGAAGATAAAAATCTGATTATCTATTGCGTGAAAAATGTATATGCTTAGCGCCATAGTGTGGAGATCTCTGCTCCATTCAATTTGATGGCCGCAACTCGAGCTGCCTTTGCTATTTCGACCAACTCCGCATGTTGGCGTTTACCAAACGGTTTAATACAGAATGAAAATAAATTAACTTGTGTCACAACTCATTCTTAGAGGCTACAGGCTACCTAAAATATATAAAATGGGCATTTTCGTATGATCTATCGAGGATGGGATCGGATCACCTGTGGGCGAGATAGCAGACGTTTGGTTCATTTGTTGAAGGGATTACTCGGCAATACGGCCTCGTGCATCAAAAACACATACGACTTTGTAGCACGCTTCACAAGGAATTCTGTAGAAAAAAGCCTTTGGATGTGTATGTCGAATTGTTTGTTTTATCAAGTTTCTGGCCTTAATTCGCTTGGTAAATTATTATTAACAATGCGATGTATTTTAATAAACGGGGCTCAACTGTGAAGTCTTTAATTATGTTCTAATTCAAACGTTTTAGCAGAACTTGAATTAATCCTCAAGTATAGTATTTACTGCTATTCACTTTGTTTTCAAACGTTTTGAAGTCATCGGCTTATGAATCAATAAATGTTAACAATCAGATGCATAGATGACACATTTTCTTTAAAGTTTAATTTTAGCCGAATATAGTAAAAATTTTACGTCGCGTTCAGCGTTTCGTATTTTCGCTTTCATGACTCTTATGTCAGCTTGTTAGAAGTAGCAGACGGAAAAGGGGGTGAACGTTGCGAAATTTGCAAAATCAGATAAAACAAACTTTGCTTTCCCAGATTGTAACATTTCGCTGAACATGAATCGATTGCAATTTGTGATCAGTGAAAGAGGCATTATTTTCAATTCTGTGACATTAGAATATAAATAGAAGAAACAAGTTTCCAATGTTTTAATTAAACAATGGCACTTACATCTAATTGCTTATTCAAAAAGCTATTTGAATTTCTACGATGTGCAAAGTAAATAGTATTTAACCCACGACCCACCTTGAGATTAATTTCACGCAATAAACCAACTTGTACAAAATAGAATCCTAATGAAATCAACCGCAATAGCACTTATGAATACTCAATGTTTTACGATTGATCTTATTAACTGGAACGCATAAAGTTAAAAACATACGAGCAATCGATTGGAATATGTTTTGGACTGATCGTCTATTCATAATGCAAATAAATCTGAGTGATTCTGTCCTAAGTGAAACGTTAGTGTAACCGATTGCACTAATATTTCTTTGCAGTGAAAGCCATATAATTATGCGTAATGCGTCTCCAAACAATCCTGCAGTTCTTATTAGGACTTGTGGTCTTTGTGTTCATTAGGCATGGTCAGTACGAGATTAGACACATACGGTTCTCACGGGCGAAATCTAATGTCTAAGAAGTTTTACTAACCGTTGTCATTATAGCCATGTTGTTTGCTTAAGATATTGTGCGATTCTGAATGGCAGAATTTGATATCGTTTACAATAGTGTGGACTCCCATTTTGGTGAATTTTAAATAAATTCTTTATAAGAAATCACGATCTACGAGAAAGCTCATTTGCATGCATTTTCTTCACACACGCCCCACGATTGGTTCGTGCTATTTGCACTTATTGGGTATGGACAATATGAACAGTGGAATAATGATAAACAAGTTGTGCTTGTGTGCCACTGTTGGATAAGTTTGGTACGACTAACCTGTTCAACAATCTAGTTTTCTGTTGATCGTATTCCCGCCTTCAAAGTATTCGAAGTGAACCACAGATTTAAAGCTGTTTTGTTTAATCACATAGAGACAGCAAAATCAGTTTCAGGTAACTTTCGTATTATAATGGTGGGTTAAATCTTTCCAATGTAAAGACGCTACCGGCAATAATATTTCGTAGTAAATAGTTCAATCAGTAAATGCATCATTTATTAGCAGCGGCAAAATTCATTGAACGTTTGCAATTTAAACCGTTGCTCGAACGTATGCAAATGATGCGTGTTCATGAGAAACATCTTTAAGCAACTGATGGTTCAGTCGAATGTTGATGAGTTTTAGATTACAGGCAATGGGCGATGGAACTCGGCAATAGTCTCAAAGGAATTCGTTCGAAATAAACAATCACTCAACTAGATTTATCTAAAAAATATAGATTATATTTTCTTTGTTTAAAATAAACAAAAACACTTACTTCTGAGAACTATTGGTTTGAATGAATGGTCATACAAAAACGTGATCCTGATATAAAATGATGTATTTAGATTGTCGATCAAATCGTTCTTCTTAATAATCATCTTTGGAGAAGTTAAATAAAAGAACTGCTCTGTTGATTTTCATATACGTTTTCCGTTCACTTTTACTAAGTCAGAATATGATAAATAAAGAATAAAAACAATATTATAACTCTCAATTTAACGATATGCTTTTGTCCACAAATGTTTATTAACAACATCATTTCGATAAATATAAATGTAGGCCATGTAGTGAAAGTATGTTAGTAAAGAAAACATATAGATTGCGAAATCATTTATTTTGAACAAGCAATTTTCAAAAATAAGAAAACCAGTGCTATTGATGGTAGGAATAGGTATGTAGCGGCCTCAAAACCATCTCAAATAGAACTTCAAATGAGATTCGATATTGTTTTACAGCATTGAAATTCGTCAAAATTCCATGCGCAACAATATGGTTCAAAAATGTTACTTTTTTCTTTAAAATATTGAAATGATTTGGGCACAAGAAACATCCCTGATCAAGAAACATTTCAAATGTTTGTATCAGTGAAATCATGAAATGGAATATTAACCTTGATTCATTAATATGATCTTAATGCTAGGTAGTTGGTACTGCATAAAGTGTCGTGCATTAGTATTTCTTACGAATTAAATCTTCAGCCTGGCATAATTTCATTGCCTCGATTCAATTAATGTTGAACATACTTTTCTGAATTAACATTTTAATCTGTCCAATATATAAAGTAATTTCGATTAAAAGCTATAATTTTGCTAATTCGAACCACAATATTGCTATTCCTCTTTAAATGCTTCTACGGGTTGCAGACAAACTTGAACATTTCCTCAAACAATGTAGCGAAAATTCAACCAATGAGGAGATTGCGTGATTTCAGCCAATAAAATACAATTGCAGAGATCCCTTGATTATTTATTCAGGTAAACACGTACATTAAAGTCAAACTGACCACCCGTGGAATTGGAAAAATATTTTCACTTCAATGCTGATTGTATTCAAACATGACCGCAAACAGTACAAATTTAGATAAACAATTACAAGTACATATTTTGGAGGTTTGGAGTGCCTTGGTAGTTCAAACAAGCGTTTGTTTAATTGGAGCTGTTTTGAACGTTCTGAACATGATAATCTTTCACAAATTGAATCAAGAAGCTACACCGTATTTATGCATGGCAGCCCTTGCATTCGCAGACGCTGGAACACTCTTGGTGCATTTGCCTTATGGTCTGGCAAGGTAAGTAAAATTGGAAGTTGCCACTGACGCTGTTTGATGAAAATAAACAGCAATATTATAAATATATGTATATAGCTATATATCCATTGAATTCCAATGAACACGTAAGGCAAACGCTCTATTGCATAAAATTACTGTCTCCTGCAATTTCTTACCATTGAGTTTTTTTAGAATTAAAGATCAATGTTCATGAAAATAAAATCGAAAATCAATAGGTTCGAGCCGTGATTCCCACATACTCAGCTAAACGTATGACAACTGTGCATACACCTAACTAGCTCATAAAATTGATTACTAGTTGTACAGAATATTAAATTAATTAATATTTGTTCGACGCAGCGTCGGGTGCTATATTGTAGAGATTCCAACCCCGATTATTTTATTAACCACATGTGTTCCAGCCATATGTATTGGTACTATCGTACTATCCGTCATTAATCGGAAATGATTCCTTTAAAACACACTGAAGTAATCATTTAATATATATAAATATATAAAGTGAACTAAATAATAAATAAATAAATAATAATATGGATTGAATTGCATAATTTTTATTTTAATACTGCTGAACATAATTTAACTACTCACAATCGATTTTCTTGTCCGCCTATCGAACCAAAAAAACAGCTGAAACCACTGAGCATTGCACTTGTGATTCCGTGACCGTTTGACTAGTAATTATTGCCTTTCAATAATGTTCTGTAAATTAGCGAAGAATTCTCGGTTGAATAAAACATTCATTCATATTGGAAATCGCAAATCAGAATCGGCGGAGAAATCGATTGATATTTTGACGAACTTAAATGAGGCAAATTACTGAATGATTAAGTTCATAAATACCATGATATTTACCGCTTGTGCGGTCACAATTGAGGCTAGAATAGTGACATTGTTTCCTCCTACAACGGAAAAGATGTTTGAGATATGTTTCGTTACATAATGTTATGTTATGCTTGACCAAGAATCAGTATGTGATTCTGTGTTTGAACACCGTGGTTTGTTGTACGAACCCTATGTAACAGTTTCATTTAAGTATAACTTTGTTTAGCTACGTATGATTTATAAAGTTCCTTGATACATAAAACGCAACATCGCATTCGAATATAAATTGACCGCATCTACATTTGTGTGGGTTCATGTGCTTGAACGACCAACTTTTACCTACAGTGGCACACAATTGCAAATCAGATTTACCATTTCTAAATTGATGCGCGATAATTTGCAACCGACCTAATTGAATTACTTTCTGAAGAGACCGAAGGGATCAGTTTGTGGTACATTTGGTATCAGGCTATAAAAGCTACTTATGCTATTATACGTCAGTCGAATGATATTATTTTCTCTTTATTGTGGTGCTCACATTCACACAATTAAAATCAAAAACTGGTTTATGCTGGTTTGGTGTCATCAGATTAAGACATTATAGATTATAATCAGTTAATCTGTAAATTTTGAAAACGTGGCAAATGAAGTACTACATAGACGCCGCTGTTCGTATAACGAACCAGGATATTCAAATAAAGCATCACAGGATGATTCCCGATAGAGCGTTTAAGACGCTTGTGATTATGCAACACTCACATACGCTGCACAGCCGTGGTTCGTGGTGCGAACCTTATTTAGCAGTTTCTTCGAAATATGATTTTCAATTATATTGTTTTTTTGTCATAAAATCAATAGTTTTCAGCACTAAAATTCATTACATATTTGAAATTGAGGCGACAATAATGTACGTAGTATCGCTACTTGTTTGATGACACTGTTTTCACTATTGTCCTTGATCTTTATGCGCCGTTCTAAAGCTGACAGCTCTTAAGTAGACTGGAAATCAGAGGAATGATAAATGCACGTCAGCCGCGTAAATGATTGATGTGCCAGCTGCTTTAAATAAGAATTGACGTAAGTTAAACGAACGATTGTATATGTTTCTGAATATGGGGTTGCAGGATCCAACGATTCAACGTTAATAGTAATAAAATGTTTGTAATTTTACAAGAACCTAGGGATATATGAAATATTAATTTGTTTGCTGTTGCGTATCCAAAAGTAGACTCACTAATGAAGTGTCTGTTTGGGTTTAACACAGATAGCATTCCGCTTAATATACTGAACAGGTAGTTAAATGATATCTACAACCTTTACAAAGCTGTTTCATGTTTACCACATGAAAGGAAAAATAGTGGCCTGTTTGCGAATATGTATAGATTGTGGTGCATTAGATTTCTTCAAGAATTATTGCTGTTACTCAGCTTTGAACACATCGTGAATCTGATTAATTTCGCTTTTGAATACATTGTTCGTTTAATCCGAATCTACATGAGTGCTCTTGTGTTTGATTCCAAAAATATATTTTCTCACAAATGTTTCACTCTACTAACACCCTATTTGATAGCTCGATTGTACATTTGGTACCATTAAAATTATTTTTCTCTGGCGATTTCTCAAATTTATTATGCATTATTCATTACTAAAGTATAGGTATGTGGTCGTGTGTGTAAACTTTGATCAGGTTAGATACATACGCATTATGTCCGGTGTAACAAAACCTTTCGAATAAATTCCTAATAATGAGATCTATATTAGCTATTGTGAGTAAAATTATTGAGTCTTTTTTCGCTATTACCCACCCTAGGAGATGATACTAAATTATGCTTGAAAATAGACTTTTTTGCGAATTTTGTATAAGAGTTAAATCCAGAGCATTAGACATGAATCTCATAGACATAGGATGATGTAGATGTTTTCTCCAAATTTCAAATCGGCTTCTACAGGGAAAGATCAACCGGCGAAATCATCTCCTTCTGAGACAACTTCAAGAAAAGTGTCGGGATAGCGTATGCCATATATTTTTTAATGGTCAACGAAAGCATTCTATTACGTCAGCGGGGTGGGTGTTTACAAAATGCTTGATGTTATAGGCTGACCCAAACTGCTCAAACACGTTATTTCGTTCTAATCTTACATGAAGGACTCAGTCCATTTTAAGGGATTCAGTTCAGAATCGTCTAGAATTCACCATGGCGTCAAACAAGGATGTATTTTGCTCACATGCTGGTTAACAATTTATTAGCTCTGTTTCTGAAGCACGTTTTTAGGACGAGAAAAAAAGGCTTAAACGTACGCAAGCTTTCAACCTAAACCGGTTGACAGCCCAAACCAAGATACGGGATGTGCTAAACCGTGACATGTGTTTGTCGACGATGCAGCCATTAATGTTCATTCCCAAGAACAAATTCAGTCGCTAATGGACTGTTGTTCGTCGGCATGCAAAGAATTTATACTAACAATCAGCATCAGCAATTCGAAAGTTTTTTTTATCGAGGGATTGTATCGCCACCAATAATCAATTTTGAAAACTGTCAGCTTGAACCAGTATATCATTTCACATATCTTGGTTCAACCGTTGCGAAATAACCTCTACCTAGACACGGAGATTGATATAAGCGGATACAGAACGCTTCATATTTGGGGGTAACCGCAATTTGGACTGTAACGACACACGATGATGATATGCGCGCGTGTGCGTACTAAATGCTTTACTTACAGTAGTTGAAACTGGACCATCCACGCAAGACACGAACGGAGTGAATGCTTTCAAGCTCCGAAGCATCCGTCCTATCTTGAACCATATCGTAGATGGTACCAAAGTGACTCATGCTGACGTGCTTTAAAACTAGTCTGTAGTGCATGTTCACTTTACTTCAACAGCGCTGCCTACGGTGGCTGGGTCACGCATACAGAATGGAAAATGGTCGTATTCCGAAAGATCTACTCATATGGTGAGTTGAAATCAGGAAGTCGACCATTAGGCAGACCGCACTTGCGTTACAAAAACGTTTTCAAAAGACATGTGGAAGCCCTTGACCACACGAATTGTGAATAACTTGCTGTTGACTGATTAATTAGGATGCATTGTGTATAACCTCGTCTGCGAGCTCGGGTGCAACAAATACAGCTCTTGGCTGCTGAACGTAGATCACGGGTGAAACTGATGCCGAGTATTTTCTATCTCTACGAGCGCTACGGGAAAAAGTGTTCTTACCGAATCGGACGTGTAGCCAGTGTTAAAGCTAGCCAGCATCAAAACTCATACGATTGTGACTTATATCTATGGTCGGAATCAAACTAAGGCGGTCATCAGCTAGATATGAATGCTGTAACCCTTGACAAATGCTTTCTCGTGTATATATGGATGATATATATAAAGGGATTATCTTTGCAGCATATAAACTAATCCACTGAAAACTCAGACGGCTCCATGCTCTCAAAGATTATATTTACAGGGTGATAATTCATTGTTGTAGACTGACATCAACCTGTGTGAATGGGCAAACTAGCTTAAGTGTTACCGTCCCTTAAATTAACACTTTCAACAAGAACAAAAGGATAGATCATGTAAATTTTTCAGGAAAATCTGTATGGGTTTGTCTCTTACTGTCCGTTTAAATGTCCATCAGTTATAATGTGACTAATTCCGATCGCGACACCTGCTGGATATGAAGATCGAGCTTTTTAATTTATTACTTGGGCTTCTTTAGTGTGGTATCGAAACCTGAGGGAATTAATCTGCAAGGTTATCGGTAGTGCTTATTGCGGTTTGGAAAAGCTATTTAAATGTCAATTATCAATATCATTGCGTTAATCTTGGTTCGTTGGTTAACTCATGTGTAGTGTAAAGCCAATTCAAATTAAATATAAAATCGCAGATAATCTTTATAAAAAATGCGAACGCAAAACCCTTGATAAAATGAAGTTTGATTACTCATCAATGATTAAGCTATTATTTTGAGATTCTGCTTTAAATGTTAAAATTCGAGTTTTATGAGGCTTGCTTTGAACAACTCGCAAAGTTTAGCGTCTCTGCGTTCGAATTGGTCTTCACACGTTCGAATTGTTCGGCATGCAGCATACATGAAATATATTTGATCATTTTACTAATCTGTTCAATTCCAAATTAGCATTCATCTGCTGCGCACTCGTTAAATAAAAAAACATAAGCAATGTATGTGATTAATATAACTTGAAGTTGCTGTATGACTAATTATTTCAATAACCAAGATTTCAAAAGGAACTGAACTTGATTGCTGATCAAAGTTTTCTGCACCAATCATGAATATCGAGAGAAGAATTTTCGAAAGACTTACTAAACCTGCAGACTATTGCATACAAAGTGTGGAATATTTAGGAAAATGACCTACGCATTAATTCCATTCCATCCACCATTAAAATGGTCTTTTCCGATTAAATAACATATGTGCAACTCATTAGTGGCAGGTGTAAAATAGGTGAATTAAATCAACGGCACGATTTCATCTAAAGAATTATGTTAGCATAAATTATAATGCATCACACAAATAAAGAAATTCACTGGAAAGCTCCGATCATCGTAACTTTAAATTCTTAATTTACTACATTGTAATCAAGATGTTTGTAAATACCAGTAAAGTTTCCTGAATATCATAATCGGTTCAACGATACATATATGTCATAAGCTAAACACTAACCAGATAACACACAAATATATTTCCATCATTAAATAGCCAAGAACCACAAATGACTCATTATGTAGCGTTACTAATGTTTTATCGTCATTTAACAGAGCTCGCAAAGGTAATGCTCTATTATTTGTGGCATTAAGTAGAGATTCTAAAACAGAACTTGCTGAACGTCCACGCGATTGCATCTGGTGGATGAAACGTTTTGCGTGGATCCCTTAAAAATCGTAGAAATCCGGTCGTTACTGAATGATTAGAGCTTAAAAAAAGTAAAAAACAATTCCGCGGTACATCAAGCAATGTTGGAACGTAGACATTACGATCACGTTGACCAATCGGTAATAAATTTCAACCGCAATGTTTAGCTGTCCAAGAATTAATATTTTGACAACGTCGACAATCGGTAAAATATGTATCGATAAATTATTGATGCCTGTGTCAGTATTTATTTCCCAGAGTGCACGAGCTGCGAAATATATATTCGCACCCGAATAGTCATATATTTTTTTAAGATGGTTGTTTATGTCATTATTTGTCATATTTTACCTCCAGGGCAAATATCAGAATGGCGAAAATAAAACTTGTCTATGTAAATGATTTAATTATCAGAAAATTCTCAGAGAAAAAAACTAGAGCATATTTTTTGCAGCTAAACAAGCTATATGAATGTTCAGTCTTCAATTTTGAATTTTCTTATATGCATATGGAGAATAAAATTATTAATAGCATAGCGTATTCAAAAAATTTACATTATTCTTCCGTATATTTATCGTCAGATGAAGTGCGTATGATAGCATACTTGGTTTCAATTTTATCCTTCATATATGGTGAGAAAATAAGTGCCTATTTTTTAAAAGTTTTAAAAACTTAGTAAGCTCATAACAAGTTTGATAAAATTTATTAATATATGTGTTTCATCAACTTTATGGTCATTCAACGAAAAACTAGGTTAGTTAAACACATGGAATATCATATTCACTCTATTACGTTCTATTTGGAAAGGATGAAATCAACTGAAAATAATTATTCATAGGAGTCATCATGCACGCTTGATATTCGTTTATTTGTTTGTAGAATAAAATTAGAAATTATGTGATTTCATTCATGCTCAAACAAAATCTTTCCCTCCCTACAGTGAACTATTTTGATAAATTAGGTCTTTTGTGATTCGCTGACACTAAGTGAAATGAAATAATGTTTGCGATTGAGCAACTCACTTTTCAAGCCCACTCGAGGCTAGACATCACAAGTGATAAAAATCACTTAAAGTGTGTGAAATTTCCTGTGACAAATTGCATTTTTCGCATAATAATATGTTCCAAAATTAAAGCCAAACAAAATCATTTAAGCAATAAAATGGAAACATTTCAGTGTAACTTAGGTGAAAATTTAATCAATAATCATCGAGTGGATTTAGATTGTATCACCAGTCCAAAAGTGTTTTCGATGTCTGACGATTGGTGTGACACTTATCAGTCACGCATTTGCCAAATTTTTTATTATCATGAAATTTTATCACCAAACTTAATACTTTGAGCATCTTGCGTATGCGTGATTTGGACTACCTAATCCTTCATGTAAAGTAAATCAAGCAATATAATCATTCATTAATCAGCCGTTGCCGTCCATAAATCATCGGTTTCTTTAGCCCGAAACTTAACATGATATACAATTTCACTTACTGGGCCGATGATAGCCTGTCTCACTTATGTGCACAACTATTATTAGTACCCCAATACATCTGGGTTTGTTGGAAATCTAGGTCAAGTATGATTCTCTCAGGGTGCAATCGCGACAAGATTCGAACATAGACTATCGAATCTTATATCCACTGACCCTCTGCGCCCCATTATTTTGATAAATTCATGTTCAGTTAAATGTATTTATTCCAAGCGCATACGGATCCTCATCCTACTGTCCCTACCTGATGTGTGCAAACAGCACGAAACCAGTCATGGGGTTTGTGTGTGCGATGGAGATGCATGAAAATGAGATTTTATATTTATTCCAATTCTCCTTCAAACGTGTAAAATGTATAGCAAATAAAAATATTTCATCTGTATGTCTTATGTCGACGTGCAACTGGCACCGATCGCTGTGAGCACTATGGGAGAGATTGTCTCTCGTGAATCGCGCGGGCATAAAACTATCATGCGCTTGTGATGTACATCCATGATCAACATCGACCGAAAGAGGCCAACAACAACAATCCAGTGTGAAGAATACATTCTCAGGTTAATTGCCGTCTGTGATAAAATTGAGCATTGCACTTGCAGAGGGTTTTGCGATTATTTTTGTGAATGTAAATTACTTTATGTAACAATCATCACCATTTAAATGCAGTGTAATAAATTTGAAAAGCATTCCTGGTTTTAACCGCGATACATTGGGTCCTCAATGAATTCATAAGCAATCCACATTCAAAGGTATCTGATAGACCGAAACTAATGTGGTACCAGATCACTAGAGGCAAGACTGTCCAAATTTGAAAAGATTTATAGTGCCGGAAGAAATATTTTTCGTGTCGTACTAATGTCCTTCAGTTGATAGACGATATTAAATGATAGGTGTGTTTCTGCTTTCCACTGTCGGACAAGCTAGTTGAGATTCGTGAAAAACCAATTGAGTTGTAGCACTTAAGTGATTTTACATGTCCTGTCAGATCTAACGCGATGCGCTAATGTGTCACATTTATTAAAACATCAAATTAATAAACTGTTGCTGTAAAAATTGATCGACAAGAAATGCGATTTTCAAATGTTAAATTCAATAATCCATAGGTCACTAAACATTTACAATTCAAACTTCAAACCTTTCGATGTCAAAATCAATCAGTTTAATTAGGAAACGGAATAACAAAATTTAGAAATTTCTGTTACACCAATGATAACATAATTCCCTTGAATTCTATTTGTGAGCTGAACAATCAAAATTTGATGGAAATTGTTGTCTTGACAGAATGCCAAACATTCGAATGTAGTTTGGTGCAACACTGACTGCATTATGCACATTTGGTTTTCTAATAATTTCTGATAAACAATATTCCCTTCGCGTTATTGAGTAGTAATAATAATGCAATCGACTTATCGAGAAAGAGGGACTTTTGATATAAAAAATGCGCACGTTTATCTATGATTATTTCACCTTAGCGTTTGACTCCCGTTAGAAGTTAAAGGCTTCTATTCGGGGTATCACTCTAAAGAAAGTGTGAATTTATTTTATACGCAACAATTCACCATCCAACCGAGCCATTCAATATATCCGTGAATTTGGAATGTGCCGAGAGTTACGAATTCGGTTTGTTTACAAGTTTACACGAGGGATGCCACTCTAATGCACATAGTAAACTTATTTTATCAAAACTCTCTCATTGTTTACACCAAAATGTCACAATTAAGAATCTGCCACATCAATAATCGAAGGCCATTTTTGCTGATAGTATAAGGTGTGTTATAATATAAATTTCAAACTTTTACGCGTACCATATTGTATACATGTATAGTGAAATTATTTTCCATTTCCTAACTTTTAAATGCTAGCATAGCACACCAACTAAGTAATAAAATCTCCAGATTTGTAGTAATTTGTAAAACACAAATGAGAATCGATTCATGAGTTATAACATTTTATAATCGCATCGATAATTTATCATTGACACCTTTTACGTCTTAATAATTTGTGGTGAAAAATCACATTTTAAGTTGTCTGCCCCTGCAAATTACAGTATATTTAAAACGTTGGAAAAATTCTTCGAATAGATTAATGCTCTCGAATTCCAACTTTCAGAGACCCGTCAATATATTTTTGATGTTTACACCTGATCGAACGTGGGAAAGCGTTCCGGTTTCCTGTGCCATTAACAATGCAGTAAAATATACATTAAAACCGCTTATAAACAGATTTCTTATAACCAACGACGCCGTTCAGACACAATATAACAGAATGATATGTAGTTAAGCGCTCGAGACGCTCATATTCCACAACAAGTTACAGATAAAAATCTTGCTGGGGATGTGATCAACACATTGCATAGCCAGAAGTTTAATTGAGTATTTTCGTTATGCATACATAACCTATCCAATAAAACAATCCACTTATTTGATGTGAAACATCTTTTTTTGTAAGCTATTGAGATGACACATATACATCAATGTTTACTTTACGCCGACAGCCACAACGTACAGTTTCATTATTCGTTCGCATGCAAATTTTGATTTAGTGGTTGCTGGTCTCTGTCGCATCGTAAATCAGATGTCAGACGATAATGACGTTCATTTGTACCTATTCGTAAATATAAAGGAAATTGCCACAGTAGACTGATGAAGTTTATATTCGTTGAAATACTGGCGGAATCTTTCTATAGTGTTCTGATGAAAAAAACGAACAAGCGATATTTTTGCAAAAGTGTGGATAAAAAATATCATTAACTTCTTGTTCAATAATTGGTTTGAATTTTCAATAATATACCTATTTGTTTCCCCATATATATATATATATATATTGTCCACTTGTTTGGTATTTTACATATATATATATATATATATATATATATATATATATGTAAAATACCAAACACGTGGACAATCGTTCCACATAGATTATTAATCGTTGATTTTCACACTATACAGCTGATTTTGTAAACTTCATGACACAATATACAACAATATACAAGAAATTTCTGATAAATACTTTGTATGATAAAGGGTCAACAATATCATTTTGACGTCATCGCGTTCTCAGTAATTTTGTCATATTTTAAAAAGATTCTTGCAGTAAAATGCATTTAACGGCCTATTTTCGATTATTGTAAGAGTGGCGCAACTTCATTGGCATTATTAAGGTATTTGTAGGCATGTTCGCGAAACCACCGCTTTTGATCTTTGCGGTCAATTTTCAGCTTATTCTGACAAGAATGTCACAACCGGGTGAAATGAAATGTGAATTGTCGATCCGTGTGTTAATATCCGCGTCTCGATAGCAAAGTTCGTTTGCAATAGTGCCATTTAGGTGCAATCTGTGCTATCGTTACCAAATTTCTACATAAAATCAACCGTATTTCCGAGTTGAAAACAGCCATCTCGCAATCATCATTACCAACGTTTTTCATTTTAAGTGTTCAATAATACCGAAATTTTGAAATAACCACATTATTCGAATTTTTGTGATTTTTTATTTGTGAATGGCTTGCATTCTTCCGGTTACCTACCGATAACAGCTTACCTGCTGAAACGAAATAATGTGGTCAGAGTAACTCCACGAAATCAAGAATTATTTTCATCAAATTATTTCCTTCCAACCCTTTTGAGTGCTATTATTTGTTTTCGTCAGCGTGGACTTTTCCGAAATAACTTAGTATTCAGTTAGACTAATTGCAATCAGTGTCAAATTGTTTAATTAATCCGGACACTAAATTTCCTCCATTTGACAATCCGATAACAATGAAGTGCATCAACGGCCTTCCAATCGTTGCGAGTGGAACAGAAGTTTGGTTCTCTGACGGATTTGCAAACCGTACATCTACTCGAAGAGTCGGCGTATCTTACTGTCCCATTATTATAAGTATGAGACAAAGGGGATTATACGATAAGATCTTGGATAGCATATGGCGAGAAGTTTCTATTAAGCTGCTGTGAGAGATTTTCGAGTAGGCATTCATTCGGAATGCCTGAAATTCAACTTTGTCTCCGATTAGTGTAGTTCATTAAGACATGCTGCTGCAAAGTTATTTGTTATTAAAAAATAAATGGTAAGCAAAAACATTATTCACAAATGATTCGACCAGTTCAAATCTTCAGTGATTGTTGGTCACATTCCTTTTAGGTTTCACTAGCAAGCCTTTATAATTCAAGCATTTGTTCAAATCAATTTCATCGATCATGGATCAAAGCAATTTATTCTCATCGTAAAACACATCTGCTTCTATTAATTAGAATTGAATGTTATCCCAGCACTGGCAATTGCCAAGCCATTACCGTTCCATTTTATAGCACAAGGCTAAACGAAAACAAGTAGGAGTGTTTACTTATTTTGGAACTTATTACTCACCAATTCGTAAAAATGATCATCCTCTTCACTGGCAATTGAGTAAATATTTAATGCAGTTGAATATTATTGGTGGCATTAAAAAAGTTAGTAACATCAGTATAATTTTTATTACAATGAGCTTTAAGCGATTGGCAATTCAGAGTTTATAAGGTGCCCCTTGTGTTATGCACACTGAATCAACTGAAATTCAGAGAGCTTATTAATACATTAAACTTTATGTCATTTAAAAAACTGTGTGGTGGTCATCCACTAACTGGTTTTCCATTCTGTTTTCCATTTACAAATAAATATTTGGAAGAATATATTAAATGAAGCTTGTTAGTAATTAATTTTCTTGCGATGCCTAAATTGACGCTTACAATTGGGAATGAACTGAGGATGTGAATTTCAATTAGTAATGTGTTCTCTGCTAATTAAGTTTTGTAATGGAACTACCCCATCAAATTACCAAACATCTGCAGTTTTTCTCACATTTCGAAAAAAGTCTGATCTCAAATTCAAATTGATTCCTGAATTTGAAAAAATCCGAACCTGAACGAAGGCATATGAACTACTACTGCCTGTTTAAACAAAATTATGCAAGTGCGAGGAATATGAGCAAAATACTACGTTCATCATTTAATTGCAATTTGGACTTAATCTTAAGTCAGAATTGGCGATGAAAGAAATAGTATAGTTATTCACAAAATGTTATTAAATGCATTGAGATGCAGGTGTTATATGCTGAAATTTTATGGTTTTGTGAAACCTAATGTGGAGCACCTGTAGTTATCAAACTTCAGATAAAATTGAGAACATTAAATAAAAATTACTAAAGGATTTCCAATTGAAATGTTAGATTTCAAGAACATATGAACGACTGCTGCTTTACTGTTGGCTTAGTGTATGAATAGATACTTCAGAGAATGAGAAATATCAAATCTGGTTTTTTAAAAAAGGATCAGACCACCTCGGATTCAACTTTGCGTTAATCCAAGTCGTACTGCTTAGAAAATTTTCGCGGATCATTGAATAGCCTAGATCTGCTACATTATTCGGAAGACTTGTGGTTCCTATGTATCTTTTGACTTCCGAATTTAAAAATAAACTTGTGCATGATCAATCGAGTTTACATTTAGATCGATCTGCAGAAATGAGCAGTCCTATATATGGCTTATTTTACATCCATAATATTTACGTGTTTAATATGAAAACTATATTTTCCTCGTTTAATTTTAGCAGATTATAGACATTTATCAGGAAGAGATAATCATTCAACAAGAAATTTTGAAGCGACACAAGTAACTTTGATCTGCTTTGAGAACAACCAAGTATCGTTTGGGTATATAATAGTTATAGAATCTTCCAACAGAGACGTAATTTGCGCATTAATGAAGAATTAATTAAAATTACTTTGTCGATTTTTTTCAAAATGCCAAAGTAAAATGCATGACTAAAGCCACTCGGAAATTGGCAACAAACATAATTAAGTTTGCTTCCAATTATTAGGTGATTTGCTTAATTATACTCCGCTCAAATAATTTCGACAGAAATGATATTATTGTGTTCGAAACGTGTGGTACCTTTCTTCTTGCCAGTCTTTTGTTCTTATAGTGAATGCGAAATGGACGGAACTGTCATCGAATGATTCAAATATATTACATGCGTCCATCTTTATCATACCAATAAGATAACTCTTACTGGAGACCCCATTTGCTCATTAGTTGAATGGTTATGCGGAAACTTAATTTTATCTTCTGGTCCTGTTGAAAAAGTTTGATAATTTGGTTTTTGCGCAGCATTGATAGCTATGTTGTCTTACTTCTCGGAATATGAAACAAAATTTATTAGGATTACAAAACGTTAATGCGTATGTTAAAAACAGGTTTTTTAATCACTATATAACAAAATTATCGCGCCGTTTGCCTTATTCTAACAATTATATGAGCCAAAACTGTTCTGTAACTTGCTTCCTTTTTCGAAATTTTCTTTTAGATTGTTTTATTACGCCGTGAATGCTATTTGTTTTCACATTTATTTTATCGTATATGTGGAAATCAACATTATGGGTCAAAAGGGGATTAAATGTAATAAACTCATGGGAGTATGTTTTCCATAACAAGATTTCAGACCACTGCTGCAGATATATATTGCCTGTGGGAATATGAATGATCAAACGATGTCATATAGCCGTGCCCGGTTAAAATGTCGTTTACCTTATCAACTGCATCTCGTAATCGATAATCCTATGTGTATCAATTCACCCTATTTTCGGTTTGGCTGTTCCATCTGTTAAGTTTTTTACATCGCAAAGACAATGTGTCAACAGTCGAACACCCAGATTCACGCAATGCGAATAAACGCAAATAGTTGAAGCATTTATACAGTAAACGTGAAATATTTATACCAATACATCACAACATCACTTATATGAATATCGACCAATTACGGGATACATCCCCAGTATGAGTGCATCGATTTTCACCTCGATCTTATATGTCCGGCGATTTCAGCTCAATTGTTTCGCTTAGAGCCCTCACCAATTTGGGATCGTTTAGCTGGAGTGAACAAATTGTACGTAAAATAACAGCTGCTAATATTCACCATTTACTCATTTTTCGGTACAGGTTGTAAATCGAAGTGTTCTCGTGTATTCCTTCCACAACTCTTTGCAAATGCACTCCAACCGTCAACGTTATCACCGGTTTCATTAGTAATAAGTAACATCTGTGATAAGATTTCATCCAATGGATTTTTCACCAAGCGGTCAGGGGCTTGTTCTGACGATTATATTTATCCACTTTACAAGTGTGTATATTCAAGATTAAAAAGTAAATAATCTAACCATCGAATAGTTGATAGAGAGATAAATAGGTAAATAGGTAGTAAATTTTAGTGTCCTAAACCGACAAACACCATCAGCAATCCACGCCATCCTACCAGCATTAGAAATCCTTGTTACTAATATTGATTAAACATCTGAGATAAAACTTATCAAAGACATAATTCATTTAAAATTGTATGAATACAAAACCAAACACTATCTCCCAATAAGTTTTTAAGACAGATTAGCTAAAAGTAGGATAAACGATACATTCCCTTTCTCTAGAAATTCGGATCGAATGTTTATACCCAATGAATGAAAACTTGAACACCTTATTGGATTCAGAGCAAATGAGGCATTTTACAGTGTGCCAACTGCAAGTGATTAAGCTGTCATATATAGCCTGCAGGATGCTCAGAATAATCATATTAGATTAGTTTAAATCGGCACAACATAAAAAAATGAAATCTAAGCAGGCAGAATTTATTCAATACAGATTATGCACGGATGATACTACGAGATATCACATAATCATCCATCAATTTATCGAATGGCAGTCCCTAATGTAGATGGTATTTGTTAATTTCGAAATATCCACCGACATGGTTGACATAACGCTTTACCAAATTTGATGCGACATTAGGAAAAACCCTAGAAGTTCATCAGCATCATCCGATAGATATAAGAAGATTCAACACATCAGCCTATTCACACGGGATCATAGTAAGTTCCTCGAAAAAGTAAATCGAATTGAAGGAACGTTGTGGGATATCGTTAGTGTCCGCCATAGAATAGCGAATGCAATGAACTAGAGTTGCACAAAAAACAATTTTTATTAAACAGCTGAATTGAACGGGCGATGTCTGTAAATGACACCCACACCACTTAAATGGATTGCACAGGCTTTTTATTTTAATACAAGTTAGTGATTTTACCTCTGAATTCAGTACTACAGTAATGCAAGCTTTTTCGCGTTCCTTTGAAGTGCTGCTCCTGCATTTAGCTGAAAGCTTTTGAGTTTGCAAATTATCCGCTTTTATATTTGAGTCTCTTTAAAATTCGCCTTAGTTTTAATCTCTTAGGTTTTACGCTTTCATCGGCAAGGTTGTGTATCAATAAAAAATAAAATGCTGAAATATGCGTTGGGTCAGAAGTTTCGAAATACTGTTGAGACAACATATGATGAGATCTCTTGCGAATAACCTACAAATGAATCTTCTGATAGACAATAAAGCAGATCTACACTTGGATTTGTTTTGTGTCGGCAACTTCTCTTCTTAAAAGTATATGGAATATTTCGTCAAGTCAATCACAAATACGGTAAAGTCACCGGTTCAGGTCAACTTCGGTAGAAATAATTTTCAGATTTTGCATTGTGAGATTGCGATTCAATGCTTTCAATATTTTTCCAGTTGTTAACAGTCGGTATATTGAAAAACATAAAATTTAATGGCTGATTAAAATCATAGGTGCACAGCCGTTTTTTCTCAAGAACAAGTATTTTTGATACACAACAATAAATCAGGCCTGCTTTAATGTACCTTCAAGTAAACCATCGTGAATCCAATATCTCGTAAATTATTTGCGGTATATTAAATAAATATTTTAATTTATGAGATCTAGCTATTTCGCTCTCAAATATATAACGACAATCAATCAATACATGTCTTTTTAGAGGTAAGGAAAGTTCAATCACAAGTTAACAAAGTATCGCAAAGAAAGGATAATTTTAAAATTACATAGAATCGATCTATATATAAATATATATACATATGAATAGATTGGTGGTCGATATATATTTTAGAGCGAAATAGAGCTATATATATATAAAATCAGACTTGATATCTAGCCACGAAAACTTCTCAGTATGATTGGACATAAAGTCTAAGTATAATTTCTTTGAACTTCGATGAAATTCTAATTTTCCCTCAATTTTTCTTTTGGAAATTAGCAAAAAATTATTGAAATATTTTCACTTGAAACATTGACTGTTGATGTTAGATTAAAACATTGTATCTGTAAAATAATGCAAATATCCAGACTAGTTGACAGATTAAAGCATGATTGATAGTTACATTAGATAGATCAAAATCGATTATCAATATTGGAGCTTGTTTTCCCATCATAGATAGATGAACACTTTATCAAACAGACGCAAATGAAATTGGTTTTTTTGGTGGACACACTCCATGCCTCGTAAAAGCTTACGCAACGGTCTATAAATATTTTGATCCAAGTCACCGTAGCATATCATGACAAACATATAGATTTCTGGGTAAATCACTGGCTCATGTTAAACAAATATAAGAGCATTGATTGTTTGAAAATTCATGAACAGCTCTAATAGCATACCTGTTTTGCAAATATCCTTGTCTTGCGTTCCATAAAATCACTTTTACGTGTGTTAGTAAATGTATTTGTGGCTTGCTAAACAAGTAGCCCATTGAATAATTGTCGATATAGTCTCATAGTACTTATTCATTCGTTCCGAGATTTTGACATCATGTAATTACCTTGAGCTAGGTTACGGATTAAATATTACATACAAATGTAATCATTAGATTCGATTCGAATGTGTAGGTGGTTATCGCGTACAGCTGCTCTTTGGTGAGTAGGCGAGCACATTTTTGTGGATTGTCATAAATTACTGGTTTAATGATAATACTTCTCACCGGATTAATTTCCTTGACTAAATAGTTTCTTAATGAAACACAGTCATCCATTGTTTGTGGGATTTTCCTTGAGACTGTGTTCCTACGTGTGTCCTGGACTATCAATAATATGTTTTTAATAATTCGTCTGCTCAGGCTACAACCCATTCTTTTTCCCGAGCCCGATTGTATTTATTATTGCAACATCCATTTTTATCATCCAAATTGTCAATTGTTATCCATACATTCGGTAAATAAGTATAAGTATTATCAAACTTATTGCACTCACTTAATTAATGTTTATCATTAAAAAACCACTTATTTTCCCATTTAGGTGTGAGAAGCGGATACAAATCTGTTCAACCGATACGGCGCGGCAAATACGTTCTGCTCTCTCGTATTATATTACCTATGTGGGATTTGGCCTCGGGAATATTTTTGAAGCCATATCCGCTTGGATCACCGTGCTTATTTGTATGGAGCGCTACCTAACTACGAAATGGCCACACTTGGCAAAATTGCGTTTCTCGCGCCCTCAAGTCATGCTACAAATAATCATCGCCATGACAGTCGCGGTGATCTTTCACATTCCTATGTTTTTCACGTTGAAAATTGTTGATAAAGAAAACGTCACACCTGACAATATCACTCATCATTATCACCAGACGATTTTGACGATCTACGGTCGGTCAATTCATTATTATATTTATACGTGGGTACGATTTTCAACTGTACAATGTATACCGCTGGCGATATTGTGTGTGGTCAATGTTCTATTGTTGATACTTGTTTGGTCAAGCTATGCAAAACAACAAAAGTATGCAAACAAAGTTTCTGGTGTAGATCGTCAACAGAATGACGCGTTACTTGAAAAGATGAAAAAGTATCGCTTAGATGTGGAACAAGAAAATCTTGCAGTTGGTACGACGACGCACACAGAATATCATGGGACTAGCATGCTATCTGCCGAGACTACTGCCGGTGAACTTCAACGGTCGCGAATCAGTATTCTATCATCAGCCAACGAAGGTCTGGATAACACCAAGTCTAGCAAAGGAGGTGGAAGACTTGATCGCCAACAACACGCAAACAATAAGCTAACATTTTTACTGGTTGCTGTGATTTTTCTTTTTCTAATTGGCCAAATTCCTCAGGCGTTTTCTTACACGCATATCATATGTCACATTGTGAAAAAGATTTGTTTACGCTACCCAGCCTATGTCAACTTATATCGACATTTAAGTCATTTGACTTGTCTAATAACCTCCACTGCCAATTTTTTCCTATATGTCACATTGAATCGAAGATTCAGAGAGTGCTTTTGTATGCTATTTAGATTGTGAATTTCACTTATTTTAATGGTAAATCATACTCAGATATTCATTTTTTATTCAAGATTTCCAGACAAATAGTTTACTGAAGAAGTTATCATCAATTGAAAATATTCTTTTTCACGGTAATTCAACTGATTTAATCGTCGAACAAGCGCTTTGAACATGAATGGTAGAATAGTGATAATCACAATGAATATACAGATTGAAACGTCTGCTGACACTATAACGCACTAAGTATAAAGATTGTGGAAAGCAATGCTTCGAATGTCAAATCATATATACTTACATGCAGTTTGTTTGTAGAGGAATGGTTTGATTTCACAGGGAACATACGCGAGGAGAATATGAATATTTTTTAAAGTTGAGGTTGAATGTGGCATTTAGTTGGTTTAACTATCCGTGCGATTGTTCTGAGAGTCTTTAGGTGTCAAATTATAAACTTACATTCAGCCCAGTACAAACACCAACGGGGAGCTTTCATATTTAGTTGGACATCATTCACGCAAATGCCTCATTCCCATAGGGAACTATTACAATTCTTGAATAACACAGCTGCGTGGTAACCCGATCAAAATATATCAACAACGAGGCAGATTTAACTGACGAAATTAACTATTTTTAATGCCACTGTTACATAAGTTTCGTACAACAAACCACAGTGTTCAAACACAGAATCACATAGTGATTCCTGGTCAAGAAATCGAGGCAACACATTGAGCAACTCATTGTTTTGGTCATCCATGAGCGCCATGAGTGCTTGACTACGTATCACTATGTGATTTTGTGTTTGAACAACGTGTTTCGTTGCACAACCCTATTTAACAATGGGCATTCAAATATAACTGTTTACAACTATAACAACCTCAAGGCTCACTGAACCTAATCGTATTGTCCCACCTGATAACGGCAAACAGCCGAAAGCGGTAGTGTTGTGTAAGGTGCGGGAATTGAACACCACATGGCTATAAACCATTTTTTGTACTGCACAGTTTAAGGAGCCATTGACTAGTGTGGTGCTATCTGTCACGTTCGGCACTCGTAAAAATTGCCTGCTACCTACATATACTATTTTTTCAGCAGTTGATAATGCCCCTTTACGATATTTTATAACAATGTTGCAACACGATTACCGACAAAAATTTGTTGCATTATTTTAATATTTTGTTGAGCCGCGGAATCCAGGCCTTCAAGTCATATTCCATGAATCGGATCTTACTAGTATTTATGATCTTTGTGGTCGTTCATAGCGGAAATTCGGAGAATACTTGTTTGAGTAGGGTTATAACAGCTAGATGTACTTGTTTGAAGTGAGGATTGCGTACTAATATCGTTCTAAATGTCAACCACCATCAATGGTTCAAAGAAAGCAAATTTTATTGTCTTCCAAACAGTCTTTTAATCGGAGATATTCAATTCATGCGCATTATAATATATATGCCAAATCTGTTTAATAAACATTCAGGAATTGGTTATTTGAACATTAGCCTTCGAATAATTTCAATTGAAAGGTTTTCCCATTTTGTCTACTTTTTTATATTTATAAACAAAATTTATTTTTCTCACTGGTCCTTACAATTTTATGCGGAATCGTTTTGATGAAGGCGGGTTATTAACGACCTTAAACCAGTTTTCCGGGTAGATAGAACTATTCAGCTATTGCCGCTTCATCGAGTGTAAATGAAAGCCTGATTCCACCCTGCCGTCGTGCAAGCTACCAATTATGGGTCAAACCATCGAGAAAAAATCCGGAGCGCAGTCCGTTAGGCAGATATTTGCCGCACACGGCTTACCTTCTGTCCACTTGCACTTTGGTATGTAAAAGCTTGAAATTTGTACTCGAACCTAAGTCAGGTAGTGCTAGGAACGTCAGTTGAATAGCATTTACAAGAAACTTCGTAATAATGTATCAAAACTACTATCTCGCTCTCTGTGACGGTGTCGAGGCAACGCGAAGCGCCTTTTGATCTCATAGAGACGAAGGTGAAATTTGAGCAAACTTGGGTCATAAATAAACGTATGGATTCTGATATAGGACTGCTGCAGCATGTGAGTAGTTCAGCCATAACGTTACGTTCTTTACTAAACGACCGAGTAGATTTTGATAATCGTTCGTCTACCCGGGCGCAAGTCCAGACTAACTAGCATCCCTGGTATTGATTCAACACAATGCCATTTATTGATATTGTTTCGAAGTATGCCCAAACGTTATTCGCCGACGAAAACGCAAAATACGATTTCTATAACAACTTCCAATCCGTTGTTGATAGACTTACTAAAACAGAAATATTGTTTTTGCCCGTTGACTGGATGCTTCCACGATAACAGTCGATGCTGCAACAAACCCCATTTTTCGGTAAAGTTGGCTAGTGCGGCCTTGGGAGAACGGTGATTGCTTAACCGAGTTTGCGACCCCTTATATGTTCGCAAGATTAAATTCCAGAACACTAGAAAACCCTTGGTAACGGGGTGTTTGAAATATAGCCAAACGGCGAATCAGGTCTATTACACTATTACTACCGCTCAACGAATGTCCTCGGTGTTGGACTGTAGATCATATCGTGGGGAAGAATCAATGAATACAGCATGAACTAATCATATTCGTTTACGTGGTTCCCACTTCACCTGTTACACACCCATTGATAAAATCCTAGGAGGAGAGTAAAATTTTGTAGCATTGGGGAACCCGGACTCACAGTTAAATTCGCGATCCGGAGTCGAACACGGAAATGGATTAATGTATGAAACTGCGTGGAGAAACCACATGCTGCCGGGAATACCTGAATCCTGGGAATACTAACGTTTGCTGTTGAATAAAGTTACTAAACTTGTCCAGGAGGATAGAAAAGAGTTTCAAACCCCACCTCATTTGTACAACTCAAGCTGAAACAATGTTCAGTCTGAACTTGACAAGTAATGTCGACCAACTACTCCAACAAAATCGCACCTCAATAGATAACTGACTTTCCATAATGGCAAAAGATCTTTGTTGTTTTTATGCATTCCCTTTATTTTTATTTTTACTCACTGTAAATTATTTGCTTTTTGAACCATTAAAACTTTGAATTACTTTGAACGAAAAATACCATTGGTGAAATTGTTGAGCAGTTGGATGTATGCGATGCTCAGTTAAACGACATTAGTCCACACTAGAGGCCGCACGGCAGACTGCGTTATCCGAAAACCTGAGCATCATTTCTTAAAACGAGGTGATTGGATCTCTCAAAAACCATTAAGCTCCTTGCCCAAGCAGCAGATGCTCTGATGAATGGTACTTCTGATTTTATCCTTCCTTATGAGAGCAGCATCACGATTTCACTCGTGAGGATCATCAGCTATTTTGATTCTATTCCGCGTCTAGGATGAAAATTGTGGCGAACAGTAGTAGCCTGTTTTTTCTTATTCTTATTGAATCTGTAGGCTGCATTTTTAGCACGATCCTTGGAGATTCTTTACTGCAGCTGATCTCTGACCTTATTGACAAGATTTCTAGGTGGGTTGAGTATCAGAACCAGTTACTTAAGTGCCCATCAATCATCACTACAGTGAACATTACATAAGTACATTGCTGCGGCTACACATTAAACTCTGATGCCTATTCAGATTACTAGATTTCAACTGTTTATGGAGGAATAAAGAACGGTAGATCGCCAGTACAAGCGGGGAATTCCGTTGAAATTCAAAATCATGTGCTCAACTAGACAAAATGCTTAGTTCTTTCTGGATGACTGAACGTTTTTTCAGGATATAACATATTGGACAATTGTTGCCTAATGCTAATCGTAAGGGTCTGATATTATGAGCAGGTATCTAATGCTGCCTTTCGGACCAGGTGGAATACCTTAGCTTAAAGTTCATATCCAACGGCGAAAAGTGCCAGGGATTGGCCACGTCTTCCGAGAGACGTTATCAGAGCTCACCAAAATTTATCTCAGTCCCATAGGAGTTCGTAGTTGGCATCGGCAACAGGGTTGTCTACTCTGAAGGAGGATATAGATTCCCAAGGACATTGTGCCCCGTATTGATTTTCGAGGTGAGAGTATGATTGGATAATGATCTGCAGATATCTCGCTTCCGATCGACGTGCGTGGGCAACGTACCGAGACGACAATAAAAATGTAATAAAAAAAATAAAATGATAATAAAAATAAAAATTAATCAAATGATGTTTTCAATGACGATATCTTTACGCGCATTCTGTACGCGATGAGAAAAGCACTCACAATAGGCTTTACTATACCTGCGGCGAGTTATATTGATTGCCTGTTCTGTTAAATTTCTAAATTGGGACTAGATGTTGATTGGATTGCTTTGATGGTATTGAATAATACACAGACGGCGTTTCTCGGATTAGCATTACCATGTCAGTACCTGATCTACCGTAAGAATCAAAGTCTCGTAAAATAGATTATCGCCCGATTATGCTTCAACTCGACACGAGGATGTTAAGAATTCCTCTCGTCTGTCGGAAATCACAATGAAATAATTTGTTTGCTTCATTTTTAGAATAGTTCAGTAATAGTTATTGGAAGCCAATCTGATGTGAAATTGCATAGGCTCTCTAATTATAGAAAATGTTTATTTTAACAAGCGATACAACAATCGGGAATTCTGATATCTCTCTCATGAAACTCTAAATAGATCTGTTTGACTTTGGTTGATTCGAATTTAGAGCTATATCTCACACCAAAAGTAGGTTTCCCAAATACTCATTCGAGTGGTTCTAGAACATGTGAAGCTTTTAAGTACGATGTGCTTGTTTGAAGGAAGCTTTTAAAACTAAGTAAAACAAAGAGTAAGTTTATGTTAGTTTCTCTCCCACATTACATATTGTGGAGCTTTTCATGTGATATTGAAGTCCCTTACCTGAAACCTAGTCACGAATTGCATTAAGAACTCTCGGTAATAACACGTATTATTCATTGATAATGATACACGTCATAACCTTTGCATCATTTTCCAATTACAATATAATACTGCAAGAAAATTCAGATATTTACTGGACGTAAACAAGAATAAGAAACCAATGAAGAACTGAGCTTTAAGAAACGCCATTAATATCTACGATAGCTGCAGCTTCAACAGCCATCCAAATATTGTGGTATAAGTATTATTATCCCATATGTTTCTAGAAATTCCTGGTCATTCCGATCGGCTATACTTTATATAGCAGTAGGCTGTTTTGATCCGATCAAGCAAGCAGCAATCGTGTACCGTTTGTACATCGTTCGTGTCAACTCATTTAGCTGTCTTTTTAAATCCATGCAGTTTTCTAGAAAATTATTCTATTTACTATAAAAATGTGAGTAGATTCAACAGCGACGGGTTGTTCTGAAATCTCATCGCTTGATTATGTGTGTCTCTACATCAACAGGATTCAATTCGTTTGAACTTATTAAAAATTGTCTCCATATTTTGTATCCTTAGATAATTTAATCGATGAAGAATGTTTTCTGAGATATTCTTCATTAAATTTAGAGCAACCAAACGACGAACCATGAAGATAACAATGACTTTATCACCCGTAACGAGATCAGCATGATTAAAATTAAGAAACAATTGGCATTATTTAAATGTTGCAAACAAATATTTTTTTATTCCGCTCTACCTTGTGTTTGATTCAGACACACCGCGAATTTGGTGGAGATGATTTAAAAATCAGTGCACTCATTTGAATTTGGAAACGTACTCTAACGGAAATATATTTTTGAAAGAAATTCACAACGCATAATTTGTTCGTTCCCATAAGGACGCATATAGTTGGACGGGGATGCTAAGTACATTAACAAATCAAATGAGATAACTGAAAAACTTTTCCAATTCAGTAAAATTTCTACAAAATTCCGAGGTTTATAATCTGTTTAATAAGATTTATGCGTGAACACTGAAAAAAGATATTCAATATTTTTGGTACATTTCATTTTTGCATGCGTTAACTTTAATTCTTCTGGCAAAATCAGTATTAAATTTTGTAAATAAAACATCATTGGATATAGTTTGTTCCAACATATTCTTTGGAAAGATGAATGAGTAAAGATTGCCGGAAGTTTATTTGAATTTATTCCAATTTTCAGGTTGAGTTTAAATTTATTGATAGTAATAAATGGTAAACATTTCATAGACATAATGAAAAAATATCTACAAGCTGAAGCTTTTTTCCTATTGTTCAGTGAAAATATTATTTAACAGATATATCTGGAGTGAAATGAATTAGAACCTGATGTAATTCTTCACGAGATGACACAAATCCTGGTTCAATGAAATGGTTTTTCAACACATTAACGCTTCTATGGTTTCCTCAAAATATCTATGAAGCTCTTCGAAATGTCCATTCATTCAGTAATTACGTTATCATTAATGTTACCATTATATTCAAAGATGCTTAGTAAAATAAATGAATCAGCAAATTTGCTAAAAAAAACCTGTGATGTAGCACAAGTATTGTAACAATGAAAAGTAAAATGTGGTGTATCACTTTATACCTATTAAATTGCCTTGGTAACCAAGATTGCTGATCGAATTTCTCGTAAGAAACAAAGCATTTTATTACGTTATATATTTTGCACATATATGCATATATTATGACGGAATTTATTACTTAAATGGAATAATCACTCCCCTCGAAATACTCGCTGTACGGAACCGCATAATGTTGAACATAAAACTTTAATTGTCCAACCACATTTGTGTTATGCTCAAAAAAGTGTTGCGATGTGATTTCCTGATCCAAAAGCATTTTCTTAATTACGTATATAATCAGTTTTCGATTTTTAATCACAAAATCAAAGGAAATTTTATGGTATAACGTATGACAAAACGAATTGGCCTAAAATCAAATGCGCGTTTTGAATGGGCGTCGCCATTGGTTAGCGACGACTAGGAAACAGTCATTAAGATGCTCTACTAGATAAACTTTCAAAACCATCAAGATTTTGACATTGTGCATAGCATACATATTAGGTTGAACACTAATTATTCCCATCCATGTTTCAGGACGATTTTTCAGTAGTAGTTCATTAGTGAAAGCAATAAACGCCCAAGTTACTTCAAAAATCATTGATAAATAAAATGTCCTCTTTTAAATTGCAGAGTAATTTGTCAACTTTTACGAGATACGGCAGTGCCGACCGCGGTTTACATTTGGAGAAAATGTTTGGGGGATGAAATGTAGCCCAGTTTCGATCGATAAATCATGCAGGCGTTTGCGAAATATAAACAAACGAAAAGAATCAATGAGTGAACAAAATGCATTGTAACACGAATGTTACGTCTACTTTATTCATGATTTTATTTTTTTATGGCATTAAGGTTTTCAGAAGTGCAGTGTCTGAACTTTGTTCAGTGTCATCGATCATCACAACTACAAAACCGTGATATTTATTGGTATGAAGCAAATAATGATGATCTTCTGGTTTTAACCCTCAGTAATTCGCACTTTCTAATTCCGATTTGATTTTGTGTGCTAAATCCTGAACTAAATTTCGTTTTGTCCATGAAATAGAAAAAATTAGTGAATTTATGAAACAATGTAAAACACGTTTGAAACTCCTAAAACGATTGACAGAACTGTTTAAGCTTGTTTATAGGTGTAAGTTTCAACCTTTTGTCTACTGACGGTACCTCTAGTTACCACCCTCAAATTTTTAGCCCATAGACATGAACAGACGTAAAATTCCGTTCCTAAATTCCTGACGGTAGCGGCCAGTTACCACCATCAAATATCATGGCAATATATGCATTCAAAAATTAACCAGTATGTTTTATTTTGTCATAATTAAGCATAATAAAACAAAAAAAATTCATCATAAAATACGTATATCCAATTACCGTAGACAAATGGCTTAAATCATTTTTGAAAATCACAATTATCTGATATATATATAATATATATATATATTATATTATATATATATATATATATATATTATATATAGAGATATATATATATATATATAGATATATATGACAAAGCTTGATGGCAATATTTCAAAACATCAGTTCGTCAAAAATGATCGCTTCCCCGTGTAGCGTACTTAAGATTCGCAGTGTTCGGGACGTTGACAGTGATGTGCTGGCTCGATTAAATTTTACACTGATTTGTTGATTTAATGTTTATAATATTAATTTTCTTAATTGAATTACTTTTGGATATTGATTAAAGAATATTCCGTGTTGAATAAAACCGATGAGCAACTCAGTAATCTGCATATAGTACCAGATTTCTAAAATATACCATCCGCGTGATTTCACATTTAAAAACCCGACATATCTATAAATGCTTAATTAAGTTCAAAATAACAATCGAATCTAATCCATTGGGGTTTTGCATCCGTTCACTCAAAGGCGTCGAGCTTTCGTCCCGCATAAACTCACCCAAAAGCATGAAAATTTTCGGCTTTTCATTGCTGCTCAAAATCTTGCTTGACACCAACGAATCTATGGCCACAGACAACGCATTTGATACAAAATTATTCCTGGCGTCCAGAAATGCTGTCTCTATGTGAATATGAAGCAAAGGAAAGAATGCGTGAGTCATGGAGTGACGGGAACTCATTCAACAACCGAAGAGAATAAAACCAAATAGCTCTTTGTATTTATACGGTAAATTTCTATTCATTTAGCACTGTGGTTTCACAGCGGAGAGGACTTACAATTAACCGACACATTTTCGAATGCTATCGGTACCATATTTTGAGTTATGGGCTTTAGCTAAACCATCGTACCCAATTTGGATGGGCGCAAACACTGTTTGGAAAGATACATTGACAGCCTAGCACCAGCGACCGGGAATTACCAAACCTGTAAAATTTCGTATTAAGGTAACCGCAGATCAGTATCAAATGTATGGGCCATAGCATTTATTATGTACTTGGCATGGAAACACATGGACTTGATGGAAACACTTTACGTATGAAGTGAAAATAAACAGAATCAGTTACCGCAACATTTCGCTGTTTTTTATCATTCATTTATATCCGGTCTAATGCCGTTAACAAATTATTATTATTTCAGCTACATCAAAATTGTCCAGTTCTCATTCTGTCCAAACTGTCGGTTTGACACCTCGTTAAAGCTTACCGAATCGCGAACGAATGTAGAAAATCGGTATTGTTACAATGCGCGCAAAACCGAGAAAGTGTTCCCTTTGTCTATTTTATTTTATTTTTGTTTGACTGGACGAAACGTTTAGACAGAAATTTCGAAAAGTCAAGCGAGAAATATTCTCCCTGTCCATTATTTTAACGTGTATCCTGGAAAAAGAACATTTTATCTGTAATTCCGTGAATGCCCAAGGGGATTCGAAATTCCAGACGCGAATATGTTTAATTAAAGATGGATTATAAGAAAAATGCAAAATATAAACAAATCATGTGTATGCATTGAGAAACATTTATTGTTTATCTTTGGATTTTTGAACAATTTCAAATAAATTCGCTTTATTCACAAAGAAATACAAAACATAATTGTGAGAAAAACCAGATTTAAATGTATTTCCATCGCACATCCCACGACCGGTCTCGTGTTGTTTGCACTCATCAAGTAGGGAGAGTATGATCAGGATCGGCATGCACTTGAAACAGTGGCAGAATGGTAAACAAATTTCGCATGTGAACCACTGTTTGATAAGGTTGACACGACTAAACTGATCAATCACGTGCTTAAACAATTGTAGATTGGGTTAAGCACATGATCATGAACAAAATAAAAATTGAGGCATTAGGAAGATCAACAGTTTTGTAGTTAGGAAAAAATGTCATGTATTGTCGCGGTATGATGAGCAGGTTAGACTTTCAATCTTGTATGTTTGTAAGAACCTGTAGTAATTAAAATAGATAAATCAATACTGAAAATAGTTTAGCACGAAAAAGTAAATTTTTTGTTAAAGGTTCAAAAACTTTCGCAGTTAATATGTATTTAAAGTACTTTCATGTAATTTATGAATATATATTATGAATCACTCGGATAAATGTTGAATCAGACTATTGCAAACTTACGATTGCTGCAATTTCGGTTATTTCTCACACTTGGGTAAATATTTTAGATAAAACCGGGATACCCTAAAATAGACAATAACGTAAATTTTGTTTCACATTAAGGTTATTTTGTAAGGAATAGTTTTGATCTCAGTAATTTTCATGTTTGTGATATGTGTGTGGTCTAACCAATGTTTTGTCATCTCTTTTAAAATGAAAATTAAGTGAGCTAAAACAACTGAGCTATTAAATCTCAACTAATATATAAAAACAATTCAAGATTTTAATATTCAAATATTATGGTTGAAATAAAATTAGCAGGGCATAGACGTGATATCCAATCTGAATAATAAAGTTTTGTTGTTGCCGTCGCCATTATTACGCGCTGCAAATGCGAATTTACGTGACTGATGATATGACGACACACGGATTATATTCTCTTTGTCGTGGATGAAAGCGTTTCAAAGGCATTATCAAGTATTACCATCTTTTCAGACCGTCGAACTTAGAAACTTATCTAACTTGATTCAAGCATTATCAAAAAACATCGCGCCAGACACACAAAAAGCACAAACGGACTATGAGTGCTTTTATTTTGATGTTGTCTAAAAAAACTCCGGTGTCATGGAATATATCATACCCAATTTAAGAAACCAAGCGACCAAATTCCAGTGACGGTGTAGCTTGCGCAGTCAAAATGATGTTGTTCGGATTTTAACATTTCAAATGTGACCCTTAAACATGGTTTTTTACTTCAGCGATTTGCATACCACACTCTCAACGTTATGCGATTGCTGTTGCTCTCAATTACCCAGTGTAGTGTCATTACAGCACCGATATAATATTTCGTACCAGCAAGCTTAACGGATAAATGTTAGACAAAATATGTATTAGCCGACTGCGAAGCAATATTAGGACGAAGGCTTTGATAGAGAACATAAATTATTCGCTATTTCAAGTATTAACGGCCTGATTGTAAACAGTCCCTATATTTTCAGGACCATAGCATTGAAATCCATATCTATTTTACAATGGACGTCCTGCAATACAAATTGTAACTTATGTTAGAATATCCAAACCAGAAAACAGGTGAACGGAGAGATAACCCACTTCTAATTCGGGGCTCGCCATACACTTTTAACGGCTCCTAATCATTTAGACAGCCTCATGAACGACATAGCTGTGGGGCAAACTCTTTTTGAAAAATAAAAAAATTGCGCTTGTGTTCCGCTTGTTAAATAAGCTTGTTACGACCAGCCTGAACAGGTCGTACTAACCTTATCCAACATTGGCATACAAGCGTAACTTGTTTTCAATTCTTCCACTGTTTCATTCGCATGCGAGTCCTGATCTTACTATCCATACCTGATGAGTGCAAACAACACGAATGCAGTCGTGGTGTGTGTTGTGGAACTGCATGCAAATGAGCATTTTTGAACAGATTTCATTTTGAAACATTAGTTTTAAGTTACTTTAAAACTTTGGATGTCAGTATGTCGATAAAGGTAGACAAACATAATACAACATAATGCTCTTGTTTTGGTTACTTACTTTATGCATAATTGTATAATCCGTTTATCATCATATACACAATTTAAAAACGCTACATTTTCGCCATTTAGACTATACCGTAACTAGTATTTCAGGTAATCAGATTCAGATTCAATAGGATTGCTGGTATAACGGTACATCCGCGTGCGGTATCAACAATTGACTGCATCTTTCGCAATATCACACGTATCTAATTCTCAATTTTGGTTTTGTCTGTTCTTGAAGGCCGGCGTCAATATTACAATGAGAGAGAAAAGTCATTGAATTTTTTAAGTGATTTGAAGTACCCGCACAGATTATTCATGCAAGAAATGTTTGTAAACGTCGCATTAGGATTACACATTTTATCCTATTATCAGCTTAATTCCTGCTTGTTATCCAATCGTTTCAGGCCAAAGGGCAATGTTTAGCCGCCTTTCTACTTCCTGCCTATTGTCACCGTAGATTTCCCGTCACGCGATTTACCTTTTTGCTTTTGTCGCTGTGAGTATTTCGACCAAGATAATTGAGCTGATAATGTCCAATACTCACTCTATTATCGGCAATATGATCACAAAACTTTAATCAATGTTTTGCCAAGTCCTAATTGTTTAGCAGTACAATCTTTGTAATCTAAACTCCTCTATATGTGATCGGTCACCTATTGTTCGGAAGTACCCTGCTTGTCAGATTGAGCAAATAGCTATTTGTTATCTTTGTATCTGATTGATTACTATCTATAACTTTTATTTATATGTCGGACCATGCTGGATTTTGCGAGACATTCGAATGAAAATGAATGAATGAATATCATAATTTCTAAGATTCCTATTAAATAATTTTGAATTGTCACTTAGATTAAATTACTCTGTGTTGCTTTATGTGCGACTGTCAAGATGGAAAGCGCGATAACCGGTGGTTTTGAGGAAACCCCGAAATATTATACTGTGTCACCACTCAATCCACGACGCTATTGTGAAATTGTGCATCGATGACATAAATGCTTTTCAAATTTGAACAAATTACCCAACATACGCACATAAATGGACTCTTTAATACATAGAAAAACAAAGCGACTTAAGTTCAAACAAACAGACGCTGACATCAAAGCTGGTAAGCTGTGCAAACGTGTAATTTAGTCGCTCATCAGATGAGAAGAAGAAGATCAGTAATGCACATAAAACAAACTGAATGAAGTATGTATTCGTTCGGTTGAAAGCTATTTACTCCATATATTTCTGCTATTCATCAGATCTGCGTGCAGTGCCCGACTTACTAACGGCAAATACTTGTGAGATTTTCGAAACTCAAGTGGGCTTTCAACCAACCAATTTGAGTTTATTTGGGAAAAAATGTCATTTATCAGTAGCTGACCGTATCGGGGCCGTTATTATTTCGGCAGATTAGAGTACGATTCTCTCAGACAAAATGTTTCAAGTGAACCTAATTCAGACCGAGAAACATTTACGACGAATATCCAATCGAGAATACGGAATGCTTAAATCTTTTGAATGATTTCGTTTTCGAGTAAGACCATTAGGGTTTAACAAGTGTTTTAGGATATGATTTTCAGTATTCAAGATTTTGTATACCAACAGGAGGTCACGCCGTATCCGTAGATTTTGTTTTAACATTCGCTCTTTGAAAGGCACATTTCTGTAACGAAAGGACAACTTTGTCGCACGATGATAAATCCTGCCAAGTAGTTCGATATCTTTCCTCAGCCATGGTTCCTTGACCCCGTATGCTTGTCTTGTTGAAAACAGTGTTTTGTTGAGCAGCCGTTAAATTATATTAAGTAACTTGATATAAAAATAATAAATTGGAAATCTGCTAGAACACGGGCAGCAGGTTTTTAAGAGCAAGCCTATAATTTGTCGATTTCTGTAGACAAGTTAGCTGCTTTCAACATGGATAGCTTATTCGTAGAGGACCTTTAGGTTGTATTTCATACTAATGAGAGAAAACCAATACTACTGTGTTTTATCTATTCGTACAAGTGTTTTATCATGTTTCTGTAGTTAGCATGACTGTGCTCAAAGTT
>JACCGJ010023447.1:0-13442 GCA_013407085.1 Atriophallophorus winterbourni
CTGCCATAGTTTCGGCTCTTGATGAATCTGTTGTGAGGATGTGGCCGTTGTCGTCCGATAAGAATGAAATGTCGTCTTTCCTTCTCAAACGTTTGTTTACATAAGCGTACAGTCTTTTGGGTTGAGACGAAGAATTTTCGATTAATGATCTCTCAAAGGTTCGACGCTTGTCTCTTTTAACTTTCGTTACAGCATTACGAATTGATTTGTAGGCTTCATAATTAACCGCAGTGGGTTCCAATTTGAAGATACACCACAACCTCTTTCTATGACGCATCATTCTTTGTAGACATTTATCAACCATGGAGGACCACGATAGCTGCTAGGGTGTTTCTTCATCGGAACATGAGCTGCATACAATTCCCGTAGGTTGTCGTAGAATTTTCTGCAGGCTAGGTGAAGATTCAAATTCTCTACATCCCACGACTGCTGGCTAGCGGCGGTTATAAGAACATTGAAGTCAGTCTTCCACGGGTTAGGGATGCGCTGATTCCTGAACGTTTTTTGTTTGGGAAGACATGTGTATGCTAGGATTACCGCGTGGTCACTGGAATCGAGAGGCTGCAGATGTTCGATGTTAGATATGCAGTGCTCGTGCCGTGTGAAAATCAGGTCCAGGCACGAGGATGATGAAATACCATAACGGGTCGCATCGGAAACATGCTGAATTAATTTTTCTTGTACTACAAAGTCGAGAAACGATAACGAGAGCCTGGAGGCCCCTGGCTTACAGCATAACATTGACCAGTCGATGTCAGGCAAATTAAAGTCGCCCATGATGAATATCCTCGGTTTTGAAGTGTATTTTCGAATCAAATTCATCCAAGCACCATCCACACATCTTGGACTACGATAAAAGACAAGAACAGTAAGCGCTTGGGATTCAAAGTTTTTGATTCTGCAGATCAACATCTCCCATAAATTATCGGTACCTCGATGATGTACGGTTTCCGATATCATCCACTCATTAGAAATGTAAATGAGGACACCACCGTGTCTGTCAGTTAAACGATCGCATCGCCGGATGGAGTAATTGGGCATGAAAACTTCTCGATCTTCAATGTTACTCGATAACCACGTTTCACTTACCGCAAAGAGTACAGGAGAATGTCGGAGTATAAGGGTCTCAAACTCGTCTTTCTTGTTCAAGATGCTTCGGGCATTTGTCAGCATTGCAACGGGCTTCGTGGTTTGAGCTGCAGTGGCTGCTGAATCATCCTCTGACGGCTGACCACTCGAAAATTTCTGATCGTCAGGTTGCTTTCACCATTGTGTAGCCTGAGCTTGAGTTCTTCAACTGATGTTCGTAATTTAGTTCTATCTTCTAATGACAGGTCAGGTTTAAGAACAAACGCAGTGCCTCTCAATTTGTGGGAGTTTGAGAGTAATCTAGCGGGGTCTTCAGATCCTGAAAAGACAATTTTCAGTGGTCTATCGATATCTGGTTTTCTTTTACCGAGGCGTATAAGAGCTTTAATCGTCACACCCTGGTCGTTATTATGAAGAACTTTGTCGAGAATCACCTGAAGTTGCTGCAGATCATCCGCATGCCGATCAGATGGAGACTCTTTGCTGGATTCTGGCACTCTGAAAACTAATAGACAATGTGATCGGGGTGCATAGTTCTTATTATCACGCACTGTGAGGGACGGAGCAGCAGACTTCCTTTGATTATCACTCCGTATGCTCGTACATGTCGTGGCGACGGGCATTGGAACATTGCAGTTCACTGGGCAATTGCGTCTTTTGTGAGATTGCTTGGTAATTATCTCGACCCACGATGGTGCTTCAATTTGGTTGGAATTATTCAACTGATCACGATCGACTTCAACCCGATTTTTCTTTTTCTTTCCTGAAGGGGACGCGGGCAAACTAACGGTACACGGTATGGAGACCTCGGAATCGGAAGTACGGAGCCTTTTGACTGATTGAGGAGCAGATTCGATAATCGTTTTTGATCGAAGCGAAACATTCCGTAATTTTGAAAGTTTCTCACGACGACGACGAGCGTCACAGGCAGAACAATAGAATACAATTTGCGTACTGGGAAATTGCACCAGCGAATCATAAATTGATTGATTGACCGATGAGCACTTGACGTGTTCCCATTTGTCACAAAATTCACTGTAGAGCGCAGTCAGAGTTTTTAACGTGTTCAACGCATTTAACACGCTTGCATCATTTACACCAGAATTAGAAGTTGCCATGACGTGCAATTCGAAACGCGCGCGCAATTTGATAATCAAATACACAATAAAAATATTGACTATATTCACTACAGTATTCATGTAATCAACACATCTAGCTTATAAGAATAAATGAGTTTAACGATCCTATTAATGGAAAATGAAGAGAAATATGACGCAAGCTTCGCAGTTTCACTCAAATTATCTCATGAAAATACATGCAATCGATTAACCTTATTCGAAAAGCAAGCCATGGCAGCAGCTGGAGCACGTGTATTGTTTGAAGTGTCATACGACAGATAGGTTTTCTTTGAGCTAAATAATTCTTAAAGCGATTATTAAGTAGGATTGTCATGTCGACGAGATTCATCACGACACTGCACGACTTTTGCGTAAATGTTTATAATGCGCGCGTAGATAAATTTTTCTTCACTTTAGTTTCGTGTACATCAACTCGCCATGGTTGATAATTATTATCAAATTATTCAGATTATTTATGCAAACTAATCTTTAATATTTTATGTTCACTAATGATTCGAATATAATTCACTTTCGCGTGCTGTTCGGTTCGGTACAGTTGGCACAAAACGGTAAATGTTTGATAAAAAAATTGAGCGTCCAGTTTTCTGTCGGTGGAAAAATACCTTTTAGCGTCAATTATTGCCAAAGTTTGCGCTTTTTTCTTTATTATCCCCATAGTATGTGACAGGCGATGATTCGTCAATGGTTTACATACGGTCATTCTGTACACCGTTTTTGCAGATGCAACTCAGAATAAACGGAAAATGTTTCTCTCCACCACGACGGTGAGAGGTTAGCTAAGGAATAATTTGTGTGTACATTTGAAACGTGACATTATATAATTTAAATTTTTTTGTTTATTCGTACAGTTTCTTTTCTGTTTTGGTTTCTCAATATTAGTGAATATCATATAAAAATAAAAATGAAATACATTTTCATGCTAATTTTATTGACAGGAAAAGATTTTAGGGATAAGCTCATTCCTCGAGTCATTCAAACTCTTTAGAATGCAAGCTATTAGGTCCTCAGATAGCTTATTCTATAAGATTACACTGAAGAAATTTTGCTTAAGATTTAGTCGATTGTAATTTTGCTCCAGCTTCTTTGTAGGCCCTCTAGTAATAGGGTCGATCGCTCGATAGAACAGGATTTGAAAACCCTATTAGCCCGTGCCTCTAAGTATTTTTAGGGTTTCTGTTACGTCGATTTTTAGATTATTGTATCCATAATTGAATTATTATTAAGTTGTCTTTTGAACGCAGTAATGCTTCTACTCACACATCGGTGAGTGGTGTTAATATATCGCATTCACCGTTGCGGATGGGAAAATATATTACTGAATGTGGTGGACGCCATTTTGACAACCAATCAATAAAAGTCTGGCGGCTAGTTTTCCAAACCATCCTATGCGACCTAAACTGAATTGTAGCGTATTTTAATTTCACTCTGTTTCCGATTGCGTTTAAAGTGCCCTGAGCTAATTGCATTTGTCGAAACATTATAAAAGAATAAATTCTTTTTCTTGCGCTTTCACTTTTTGCTGATTGTTGTCGCTACGGTGTTAGTTACTTTGAATCAAGAAGATTAATTGCTGACTGACATCCAATCACATTGTGAGCATCCTGAATGTTGTTCTTGTAGTGGATAAATGCAAAAATATATAACAGGAAAATGTTATAGTAAAAATAGACAAGGAACGAACTCACGAAAAGTGAAAAATGAATGTCCGATGCAAATATCCCCACACAAAAATATTCCAGCTCCAAACTCCGGTGTATCACGTTGATCAGCAATTAGAATTGGCGAAGCTGAAAAATGTGATGAAAGTCAATTTTGCTGTTAACCGTCGTTATTCGCAAACACACAATAACGCAGCACCACGAAAATCAAGCAGGAGAGGAACGCGCGCGGAAAAATTATATTCTGGAATAATGTTTGATGAAAACAAACATTGATGGAAATGGAAGTACAATTGAAAAGAAAGTGAAATTACAAGTTGCCACAGAACTCCCCCTAGAGCGTGAGTCGACGGATGAACGCTCGATACATCGTTTATGGCATGTATTCAACCAGTCTTGACGAGATGAAGGGGTAGACAGGATAGGTGAGGGTCGATTGGATGTAACATCACTGGTCGTCATAGGCTATGTGGGTGGGGTCGAAGTGGTAGCTTCTTGTGATGACTTCCGTTCAACGTAAGCGGGTTTGAAGCAATCGATGCTAGCTTTGTCTTTATTACCGTTGCGTAGCTGAAAGTGTTGCTTTGGTCTCGAGCGGTAAGGTGCTGGTTCAGCTTCGCCGGTAGTGCGATTGCCAAGTACCCTTTTGCCAGTCTGTCTCAGTGTGAAGCCAAATTCGCGTTTTTCTGCTTTCAGCTTTTTAGGCAGTAGCCTGCGAGCTTTAGCAACATTTCGAGGCCCTTCAGTGACGATGTGATGATGAACACCGTGGGTGGGTTGCTCCATGTATTGTGCTGGGCGTGTTAGGGTCGGAAAATCGCTGTAAGTGGTGTATAGTCTGTGACGTGAGTTACGCGTAGTCCACCCGTTTCTTATTTCGATAAATTCAAAACAACGATTGGGATATTCTACGGTACTGTAATTAACAACAATTACAAAAAATAACTATACAAACCTTAATTGTATAGGAACGTCACAGGAACAATGGAGCCAAATACTCCAGAATCAAATTCAATTCAAACAAAAAACGACCTGATATAAAAATAAGAAGAATCGATTTACCAAAATGTCGTCCAAACTTTCTGTGACAATCAAAAATGACACTCAAAATAGCGTCCAAAATCAAGCAAAATACTGAAGCCCGAAATGGCAACCAAATTCCGCAACAATGACCGACAATGGCAGAAACAATAAATTAAAAAAAACATTTGACCGAAGGCGTGTACAGAAAAGATTTACAATAACAGAAATAATTACAAAAAGAAAAGTTTTATATCAAAATACTGTAGGAAAATTAAACACAAGCAAAATCTATTACACAAAATTCAGGTTTTGTAACTAGGTTCAAAATAAAAGGAATGTTGAAAGGAAAGGAAGAATTTCAAACTACTTTGAACCTTACACCTCCGACCAAATTCTTTCTAGGGATCAAATGTACAACGATTGTTCGACGAATACCCTAACGAATTCAGAGCAGCAAATGACTTTATTTAGGGGCGAGTCACTTCCGCCACATTACATCACCATGATTGGATATTAGTAGCTTTTTATAGAGAATGCGGTTGCAAGCCACAGACTCACCACACTCTCCGGTGATGCTTCTTGCCTTATAAAGAAGAGTTGTCCTGATCCTTACTCAAGTCACCCACCTCTTGGGACCCTTCTAACAAACATACTTTCCGAATATCACGCCGGATCACGTCATCCCTTGTTCGTATGCTGACCGTTCGTACCAAACCATCATCACTCACTTCCGCTGTCTCAATAATATCAAGCGGCCACGACATTTCCGACAATTCTTCAGACACAACCAATACTAGATCACCGGGAATCAAATTGTGACGTGCGTTGATCCATCGTTGTTGTTCTTGTGTTTGTGCGGTGAGAACACTTACATGATTAACAACTGTCGAACAATCGGTTGGTCCCTGTAGCACCCATCCAAGTAACGTCTTGGTAACGAATGGCTGCTTTCGACCACTTACACGTTGTTCAAGCACCCAATGCGCTTCCGGTACGTTACAACCAATAAGCAAAGTTATTTCTCTTCCCACATTCTCTGAAAACTTCAGATCTTTCAAATGTGCATACCTCGTGCTGATCATATTTGGAGATTTCAGCACTGCTTCAGGTAACTTTGAAACCGTGTAAGCTTCGGCAACATGAATTATTCCATCACTGTCTACCAAATGCACATCGAAACTTAACAACGAACTTTTCAACTTTCGATGTAGACCAAGTGTTGCTATCGACACATCAACTGGCGCACTAGGCATACAAAATTTCTCAACAAAACTCGGCGAGATCAAAGTTGTATCAGAGCCATTATCAAGTAAAGCCACGGCTGGAACAAGTCCAACTGGCGTGTCAATGTTCACTGTCAGGTAGCCTAAGCTTACTGCTGTACTGAGAGCAGTAACACTGCAGTTTATACTTTTCAGTTGCTCATTAGGATGATCATAATGCAGCGAAGAATGGTGTCGTCTATTACAACCTTCAACGGAACAAGTATTCGTAATCTTGCAATCGAATGCCCTGTGAGACCGGCATAAGCAAACGTAACATATTCCATGCTGCTTAGACATATTCCATCTGGCTTTTACGTCAGCCTCCTGATAAACAGGACAATCTTCTATCTTATGAGGTCCTCTACATTGAAAGCATTCAACCAGCATTGACCTCGGTTCCCTTGTAGTCATAAAAACCCTCCTTCCATCTGGCATTCTTGGTTTCTCTGATGGCTTCGAAGAGACCGATGTTCTATCTATTAGCATGCCAAATCTGCTCCTGGCAATTCTTGCTCTCCGAGATACGAAATCGGTCAGACTGGCAAAATCAACTTCTGACCCGTCAGCAGGAATTGTATCCGCTGCGTCAGCCCACTGCTGTTGTAACGCAAAAGGGAAGCATTTAACCAATCCTTCCAAAGTTGTGACTGAATTTAAATCAGCGTCGCACTTCATTTGCTCCAATGTGATTTGGCAATTTTCCATTTTTATGGCCAATCAGACAAACCATCGACTTTGTTGGAAAGTCTTCTAGCTTCATCAAGCAACTCCTCTAATGTTGACCTGGCAATTACATGTGGTAGTCCAAACAAATCTTTCAAAATCATTTTGCCCGCGTATAACCCTCAGTGGGTTGTAGCATGACACATGCATCAATTGCTTTTCGAGCATTGCCCCGACAATAATACATCAAATACAACAGTCGCTGGCCTGGATCCATAAGCCTCGACTCAATGTAACATTCAAACTGTTTCAAGAACTTCCAATAGTCTATCGGATTACCGTCGAAGTAGGATAATTCTACTCTAGGCAATCCCATACTTATGTTCAACGCTGAATACAAATAGCTTACCGCCGAGTCGAACCCTTCAGTTTTGCTACTTGTACCGGCGATCAAGTTTACTTCTTCAGCGACTCCTCGTCGTTCCTTTGTCAAGCGCTCTATCGTTGATCTAGCAGCATCTAAATCGCGCTTTAATTGTAACACCAGTTGAGAATTCGCAATGCTATCTCTATCATAATCGTTTTCCTTAGAAGCTATCTTAGGCATACTAGATGAAATATACAACAATGTTCCAAAACGACTTGCTACGTGGTTTTTCAACACGGTGGCTGACAGCGTTAGGATGTTTACACCCGGGGCGACAATTGCGCGCGGCGTTTCCGAAACGACGGTGATAATAACAGAACCAGTTGGTATCGCGAGGGCGAGAGTGGCTTCTCTTTCTAGATGGACTCCGGGGTCTAGCTCTAGACGTTTTGAGTCGTTTCATGTTGGAAATGATAAGCTGTAAGGATGCAAGCTCCTTAGTTAGCAGGGACACGGTAGCTTCAAGCTTTGGGAGGTTACCACCTTCCGATACTTGATTGACACTGGTTCCGTCGATGCGTTCGTGAATTTTATCTGCTAGTTCAGCCAATTTGTCGAGGCAGACCTTATCGACCGACACGGCAAGGATGGCGGTGGTGCTGTGTGGCAGGCAGTTCAGCCAAAGTTGCTGTAGAACAGAATCGTCTAACTTTGTGTTGCCCACCAGGGAACGCATGTGGCGTACCAGCTGCGAAGGGGTTATGTCGCCTAGTTCTACACCAGCCAGCAGTTGTTTTAGCCTGGCTTCGTTAGAGGCCATAGTAGGTTTGAGCACAGCAGCCTCCAGTGTGTCGTAAGGCGAAATAGATGGCATGGGATCAAGAACATCTAATACTTCTTTCGCGATGTAGGACGGTAATTGTGAATGTACGATAGAAAACTTGACCTCTTGTTTCGTGATCCGTCTGAAACGAAACATACCATCTATTTTGATTAACCACACGTGCGGGTTTGCAGGGTCAAAAGTTGGCGTGTTACAGCTGATAACGTTCATTTGCGATTCGTTAGGTTCAGACGACATTATAGCAAAATTGAAAACTTAACGGGAGTTCTGAGCGAAAAATGGAATACGGGCTCACCAATTATGTAGTGTTCGGGCTCACCAATTATGTGTTGCTCGGGCTCACCAATTATGTAGTGGATAAATGCAAAAATATTTATCAGGAAAATGTTATAGTAAAAATAGACAAGGAACGAACTCACGAAAAGTGAAAAATCAATGTCCGATGAAAATATCCACACACAAAAATATTCCAGCTCCAAACTCCGGTGTATCACGTTGATCAGCAATTAGAATTGGCGAAGCTGAAAAATGTGACGAAAGTCAATTTTGCTGTTAACCGTCGTGATTCGCAAGCACGCAATAACGCAGCACCACGAAAATCAAGCAGAAGAGGAACGCGCGCGGAAAAAGTATATTTCAGTTCAGTTCAGCTCAGTTGCACAGGACAGTAAGTGGCGAACGAGCCAATCGAGCGTCCAGAATTTCTTTCGGTGGAAAGCTGCAGAGAAGCAACCACCACTGCCAAAGCGTTTATTCTTATTGTGGTTTGGATATCCTCGACGATCGCAATGCCAAGGGATTATCCGGGTTGTATTTAGGAAGCACCACGTAAAGAATGATGCTGCAAAGATAAGAATACATTTCTCCCCACCAGTACGGTGAGAGGTCAGCAAAAGAAGAGTTGTGTATTAAACAAACAGAACTTTAGCATTTACTTACTTACCAAACAACGATAAAAATGGTGAACAACCTAATCTTGCATAAAAATTAGGGGGAGAAATCAGGAAAAAGCTTACCCCAGATGCGGTCCAAACCCTGCTTAAAACTTACGACAGAACTGCAGGATATAAGTTCTTCTGGAAGCCGGTTCCAGAAATTTACCACCCTGAGGCTGAAAAAGTTTTTCCTGGAGTCTAGTCTACATCGCTCCTTAGCAAGTTTAAGTGAATGGCCCCGGGTGCCCAGCTCGGGACTTAAGGCAAAGACGTCGGTCATGCTAACGCCACTTAAACCCTTCAAGATCTTGAAGGTTTCAATTAAGTCACCTTTCAAACGACGGCGCGTAAGTGAAAAAAGATCTAGGGACTTCAGGCGTGCAGCGTAAGGTTTCCCTCGCTGACCCTCAATCATGCGAGTTGCGAGACGCTGTACGCTTTCGAGTTGAACGATATCCTTCTTGTAGTAAGGGCACCACGCCTGGACACAATATTCTAAATGCGGCCTATCTAATGCCTTGTAAAGGGGCAGGAATACCTCGGGTCTTCTGCTGGATAACACGGATCTCAGCCGAAAGAGAACTTTGCGAGCACGTTGAGCTGCAGCGGCGCATTAGTCCTCCCATTTGAAGTCCGTCCTAACCAGTACTCCTAAATCCTTAACACGCTGTGTGGCGCTCACAGTGAGAGAATTGCCCGACACCTGAACTGAAATCTTATCAACCAGTGCTGACAAGAGTTGGCTCTTATTAAGGTTAAGTGGGAGGTCCCACTGATGTGACCAGTTTATGACCCGTTCAAGGTCGTGCATCAGGGTATCTTCGTCCGTTGATCCGATGAATTTAACATCATTCGCAAAAATGAAGCATGGGCACTTCAATGCAGAGGACAAGTCATCGATGAAAATCAGGAATAGAAGAGGACCAAGTACCGAACCTTGGGGTACACCACTGATTACGTCGGTTTCATTCGACAGCGTAGATCCTACCCTAACTCGGAATGTCCTACCTGTTAGGAAGGCCTTTATCCAAGCAAGTAGACTAACCCGAATGCCTTTTGCTGCTAGCTTAATCTCTAGAAGGCGGTGGTTTACGGAATCAAAAGCCTTGCTGAAGTCTAGGTAGAGGGCTTCGACAGGCTTCCCTTCATCCATCCTTTTAGTGGCAGTATTGAGAAAACTAAGAAGGTTTGTCAGGCAGGATCTACCCTTCAGAAATCCATGCTAAGTTACACTCAGTAGAGAATGCCGACAAAGATGCTGACAGATTTTGTCACGCAGTAGTTTTTCCATTACTTTCGAGGCGATGCTAGTCAGGCTGACAGGCCTATAGTTACCAACAGTTGAGCTGCAACCACCCTTGTGTACTGGCACGATTATAGCTTCTTTCAACTCACTAGGAACCACTCCCATGTTCAAGCATGAATTGAAGAGCTTGCATAAGGGTTCTGTAAGCACTGGGGCAAGATTCTTTAGCATAATCGAGTGGATACCGTCTGGTCCCTGAGCTTTGTTGACGCGAACATGGATAAGTGCTTCATACACCTCGGATTCCATGAAGGACAACTCATCTAGTGCAGGAGCGCCAGGTAGTAGATTAAACGAGCTAGACGGAGCAATTAAAGAATTATCACGTCTTTGAACGCCACTGGAGAACCTAGAGAAGGCACTCGCCTTAGACAGGTCGGTATCGGCTACTTTTCCGTCCTCCAGATTTAAATCTCCAATGTTTTCCCTGGTTTTTCCTTTCGATTGAGCGTAGCCATAAAATCTTTTGGGATTGGATTTAGCATCCCTAGCTAAGGATAACTCAAACTCCTGTTTGAGCAAACGCTGTATTTTAACACAAGAGTTCCGAGCGGTTTTGTATCGGACCTAAGAACCAGAAGTAAGAGATAGCTTATATTGCCGCCATAAACGATCTCGTTTTCGGGTAGACCGACGAACTCGAGGAGTCCACCAGGGCGGCCTATGATGCTTTTTCACGACTTGCAGCGGAGCGTGCTTGTCTTGTAACTCCTTGAGATACTTACAAATTCTATCCCAGTTTTCACTTACATTAAAATCGTTAGAGAACTGAAAGAAAGATTTTGAAGTCTGTAGAAGAAAATCCCAGTCTACAAGCCTAAAATTTCCTCTAGGGCGAGCAGTAGGTTTGTGAAACCGCAGTACCGCTTCGAAGCTTATCATTACGTGATCGCTTTTGCCGAGCGGTGGTAGGTATTTTAAGAATCTAACGGCTTCGGGCTGGGACGACAATAATAGGTCGAGAGTGGATGGAGTACATCCATTACGAAACCTCGTAGGATCACTCACATGCTGATGCAGCGCATGATCATGGAGCCATTCGAGAAACATTTCGGATTGCTTGTTGACTAAACCTACAGAGACGGCCCAATTTATGTCCGGGAGGTTGAAATCACCTAAGATGAGTACGCTGGGAGCTGATTGAAACAACCTGTCGAGCGTCTCAATCAGCTGTGTAATCTCCTGCTGGGCTGCACTGGGTGTGACGTAGACCCAAGCAATTGCGAGGGCTGACTTGTAGCAAGTCAGGATACTCGTAACAACTTGGACGTTTTCACTGGTTAGGGATATACCCGTTCCTGTATTGTGCAAGCCATACTCTAGAAGGAGTGCAACGCCACCGCCTCTCCTGTCGCCAGGTCTATCGCATCTAATGACGAGATACTGCTCGCTGATGTTTGTTGGCACATCGTCAAGCGCGGGCAGCCATGTCTCAGAAAGCGCTATAACCCGGGGGTGCAACTCAGCCACACGAAGAGAGAGGTCAGCCCACTTATTCCTTATGCTGCACACATTAGCGTACAGCACTGGGGCGCTGGTTTTGCGCGCTTCTGAAACTAACCCTGATTGGCCCTCGGTCGAAGCACCCGAGGGAGGTGCACGTTTTTTGGCGTGCTACTTAAAGCAGGAGTATCTGATTCAACAACCTCTTGCATGGATGCTACGGACCGTTGACTAAAGATTGAGGCCGCCTCTATCGAAGAGCAACAACTGGAGAAATTTGCTTGGCTCCCATCTTCATTTTCGATAAGCGCGTCAACGTCGTCTAACCCGGACAGCCAGACTCGTAGCGATGAGCTTTTCGGTAAGATCTTAACGGATTCACTAGCGCTACGGTTTGCATCAGTCTTACGGATAGCAGATGTCCTTAAAGCGAAGTTTCTCCTATGTGGCGCGGAAGGGTTTTGTCTAATATGAGATGGAGGGTTGTCTGGCTTAACCTGAAGCTTGTCTAGAGTTGTTGTGGCGATGTATTCAGCCCTAGACAATAACGCACCCCGATCCGCCTGGTACTTGAATTCTACCAGTATCGGCCTAGGGCGGTTATCCATCTTCCATCTCCCTACACGGTGAACTCGCACCGTGGGAGTAGAAGGCTTTAGACGTACCATCCGGATGAGATCGCTAATACATCTGCGATCAAAATCTCTTCGACTTTTTGATTCCCTAATAAAAGGCTCCGCTCGATTGAAAATTAGAACATTTCGGGTTCTAGTTTTTGGAGAGTATTAAGAAGTGCCATTAATCGACTCAACTTGCTTACGCAAACCGTTTAATTCCTGGATAATTTTATCCAGGTCGGGTGAGCCAGCAACATTTCCATGTTTCTTCCGTTCAGTATGGAGTTTACCTTGCTTGGTACGTTTTTGCGGAGTTTGGGCTACGTTTACGACCTTCGGAGAGGAAGCTTGCTTTGAAGGACTAGGTAACTGGATAGCTACGTCTACATTATCAGGGGATGCCCTTTTTTCCGCCTTTTTGATAGCACGCTTTCTTAAAGTCCTGGCTCTATTTACCACCTTAGGAGAGGTAGCTTGCTTGGAAGAGCATTGCAGCCGGCTAGATTTGTGCGCTATAGCGTTGCCTGCTGCAGTCACAGAACTTATATTTGCTCTCGCCACTGATGCATACGATTGGGTGGCTGTAAAATCTGACGAGCTTCGCGACGTCACTCTATTCCTTGGCTTTTGGCAAGCGGCGTCAGTGGCAGCCTCGTGACAGCCGGAACAATACCACTGCAACCAGCGGTATTTTGCATAAATCCCGTAGTGAGATTTATGTATGCCTGAGCAGCTAGGGTGAGCCCAACGCTTGCATGCTGTGCACTCGATGCCCTTAGCCACCATTTTGTCACATTTTCCGTTGAGGCAGGTATTTTTTGAACTCATATCTATCGGTAAAATGTGAGTAATGATAGTTCAGTAGAAAAATACAAGCTGATTTTATTACTGGCGTAATTAATCAGAAAAATATCAATAATATAGTAACATAGTTATTCTATTTTACTGCAAATTCAAGGAATAGCAAAAATTCGTAATGATATTTATCGGAGCGTGGGAAATACAATCAAGTATTCTAGAATGATGTTTGATTAAAACAAACATTGATGGAAATGGAAGTACAATTGAAAAGAAAGTGAAATTACAAGTTGCT
>JACCGJ010023449.1:0-18708 GCA_013407085.1 Atriophallophorus winterbourni
CATCTGGTAAAATTGTGAACACTTTGTCCAGGACTCCCCGTCGTCTAGTTGCTAGATCCCAGCCTCCCAAAAAAAGCAATGTTACCGCTCATTCTACTAAGACAGATATCGCTCTCAGTGTAATCTTCACAAATATCCCGCAATCGACAGATTCACTTTTCTATGCAAGAAAAGCACATGAGCTCAATGAATGGACTAAGCTCTGTACACACATGGGCTTGAAAGCTTTAGTACCTACATCGATGACGCGCTTAACCCGGCATAAAGACTCCCCTCACGTAGACCGGCCGCGCCTATTAAGGGTGACATTGCGAAATAAATCTGAAATGGAAGAAGTCATCCTCAATGCGTATCTACTCGGTGCTTGTCCCGGTTTGATCTGCCAAGTACAAGCCGATATACCTTGGTGGGAAAGGAAAGGTCAATCCACTCGTCGAGACCACTCTACTTCACGTAGTTTAATATTCCTCGGTGTCCCCGAAAATGTTGATGTAGTATCAGCATCGGAATCAAAGCAACATGATTTGAAGCAATCGTTATACATTGCCGATGCTATTGGATCTCGTGATTCCATTGTAGTAGATACTTTTAGAATACCTAGATCCTCCAACTACAAAGGCAATGGGCCCGGTCCTCTGAAAATCACTTTTCTAACGACTGAAATGGCTATCGCTATGAACACCGACTGGAAATCTAACCGCTCAAAACTTCCACCAGACGTGAGACTAAGTGTGCCCAAGCGTGTTTCCTCACTGAAACCCAGAGAACCATCGCAACCACAGCCTGATTGCAATCTTGTTATTGACAGTTCAAATGTTACCCCAAAAAACGAAAAGGGTCCGGCTCATCGCGAGTCGGACCAATAGCTACAGTACACGATTCGACATTGTGTATGACAAATACGATCAGGTGCATATATACAAATGCTCAGTGTTTAACTAACAAATTAGCTGAACTATGTGAGCTTTGTGATAGACTTTCACCCGATTGGGTTGCAGTTACAGAGACTTGGTTCCAGCCCTGCATGACTGATGCTGAGCTTTTGATTCCGAAAATGTCACTACTTCGTCGCGATCGTGATCGAAGATCCGGTGGTGGATTTGCAGTCTACTATCACGAACGTTTAGCGCAGTGTAACGTCATCGATCATCCTGACCTCAGCCTTCCTGATACGATGTGGTGTTCAGTAAAGCTAGTCAATGGAGATGAATGTACGATCGGCATCATTTACCGCTCGCCATCATCTGAAAGCTCATACAATGATAAGCTCATCGAATCATTGCAACACATCACAAGATGCCAGACTATGCAATTGCTAATCATTGGCGATTTTAATCTCCCGCATCTGTTTTCGAGAGGTGAGCACTCCCTGCATTCGTTTGAACATAAATTCAAGGAGGTTATAGAAATTGCTTCACTACACAATCACGTTAACCAGCCAACTCGCTGGCGGGGTCTTGACCAACCTTCAACCCGTGACCTTGTCTTAACGCCTGAGGCAACCGCAGTAGAGGGTATACAATACCTGGCACCACTGGGGAAGAGTGATCATGTTGTGCTTTTGTTTGATTATGTATGTAGTGCGGAACGATTGTGTGAACAAACGAAAGTCATAAGGAAAGTACAATTTGAATCCTTAAATATCAGTCTCCGGGATGCACACACTCATGAGTTTGATTCAATGGATCCTGGCTTATATTACAATTCGTTTCTAAATTATCTCAATTCAAAGATTTACGAAAACTCGATTTTTGTACCAAACAAATGCAGCTACAACAACCAGTTTGTTATTCGGAGTAGAACGAAGAAATGGTTAGCTGTTAAGCGAGAGTCTTGGGTAACTCATAAGAAGTTTGGTACGGAAGAAACTAGGAAACGATTCTGTAAGATACGGAATCAAGTCACTACTCTTGTAAGAGAAGATCGCATGCAATTCCAATGGAACTTGCTTAAGAGAATGGAAAAGAATCCTAAGCTTCTCTAAAAGATAGTAAATGAACGATCAAAGATCAAACCAGGTGTATTCTCTGTACTAACACCTCATGGATTGACCCACACTGCCCAAGATACCGCCGACGCTTTAGCAACGTTTTACTCATTTGTCTTCAATCACAAGCGTTCTTTACCATATTAACTTTCATCAAGTTCACCACATTTCGAATTATTAAGTGAAATGGCTATCAACGAATACATGGTTGGGCGGGAACTTTATCGACTAAACGAAAAGAAGTCCCCTGGCGCAGACAAAATTACCCCCGCCGTACTTCGCAGGTGTCGCGTTGCTTTGACTGCTCCTCTCACTCGCATATTCAATCTCAGCTTAAATGAAGGAAAAATACCACCGCAATGGAAAGCAGGGATGATAACTCCTATTTATAAAGGCGGTAGCCGTTCAGACACAGCAAACTATATACCGGTAACGTTACTTCCGGTGATCTCCAAATTAATGGAACGCATTGTGACTGCGCGCATAAGAGAACATTTTGAAAACCAAATATTTTGACCGCAGCACAACACGGTTTTCGAAGAGGTCGCTGTTGCTTATCTAACCTTCTTACAACGTTCGAGGATTGGACCAAGGCACTAGACGAAGGTGAGGCTGTACATGCTTGCTACATCGATATTTCCAAAGCTTTCGATAGAGCCAACCATGACATCTTAATCAAAAAGCTCGAGTCTTATGGAATAACGGGAATATTGCTAAATTGGATAAGGGACTATCTTACTGATATGCACGTCCAAATTCGCGTTGGCAGCACCTTATCTAGACAAATAGACGTCACGAGTGGAGTTCCGCAAGGCTCGGTGCTTGGACCTCTTCTATTCTTGGTGTATATGAACGATATAGTAGAGGATATTGGATGCAACTTGATACTATTTGCCGATGATATTAAAATTTGGAAACGTGTCAGGTCTGTTAATGACTGTGTGGCATTACAACGGGATCTAAGCATCTTATTTCGTTGGTCCAAGTTAAATGAGTCACCATTTAACCCTGCGAAATGTAAAATGCTGCAGCTTGGGAAATCTCTGCACCACACGTATCAGCTTGGCACGCAAGATCTCGTCTGGACCACAGCAGAAAAAGATATGGGTATCTGGGTTTCGTTAAACCTTAAGCCTGGACAGCATTGCCAGATGGTGTACAATAAAGCTTGCCGTATCTTGAGTCTTCTCAAAAGAATATTCCGGATTTTTACGCCCAAAACCATACCCCGGGTAATTAACACGTATATACGTCCTGTTATGGAATATTCCATCCAAGCCTGGGCACCATGGCTGAGGAAGGATATCGAACTACTCGACAGGATTTATCATCGTGCTACAAAGTTGGTCTCCCGGTACAGAAATTTGCTTTTCACAGAGCGAATGTTAAAACTGAACCTACAAGATTTTACCCAACGGCGGGTACGTAGTGACCTTATGTTGACCTTCAAAATCATGCATTCTGTAAACCATCCCCTTAAACACTTGCTAAAGCCCAATGACCTTACTCGAACACGAACACATTCAAAGGCTTTAAGCATTCCGCATTCTCGATTGGATATACGTCGTAATTTTTTCTCGGTAAGAATTTGTTTCACTTGGAACTATTTGCCTGAAGAAATCACATGATCAGAATCTGTTGAGGTTTTCGCTTCCAAACTCGATGAGTTTATGACGAACCATGCGGTATGCGAATGTCCCTATTGATTTTTTGAGATATTTTATATTTTTTTATATATTTTTATATGTTCCATATACCTTGTCATCCTATGGTTATTGTTAAGCTTAATGCTTTTTCTACCATACAATTTTCTGAGTTCTGAGTTCTGAATTGTGGACGACCTAATGAAACATTTTGAAAATAATCAGTTTCTTCGAGAAAAAAGGAGGGATTTAGACGGAATTATTCTTGTTTATCTAATTTACTGTTAACGCTGGAGAGGACTTTTATTGAATTATTCGTTTCCAAAATACTCGTATACTCTTTAATCTTAGAGTTCATCTTGTTTTATACACGTACATTTTAATTTTTATCATTCTATGGTTTTTGATAAGCTTGTTGCTTTTTATACCATTAAAAATCTTGATTAACATTAGTACAAATCGTGCTTAGTCCATGGAGTGACCTTACAGTGTGTGGGCTTGGGCTTTGTAACTTTTTTTCGAAACAGGAATGTTTTGGGCAGGCAGGACATTAACAGTCGCATTTATAAAGGATTAATTGTGTGAAAATAAATCGAAGGAAAACATCTACGGAAACAATAGAAAATGGTAACGGCAGATGACATTTAGCGAAATGTGATTCGTAAAGTTTGATCAAATGAATCCAATTTGTTGGGGAAGTCAGTAATGTAATCCATTGACAAATCAGATCGAAGTGACAACCGGGACTGACATGATTCAGGTCAATGTTGTGGTTACTTGATTTCCTTATAAATGATAGTAGTGTGTTTAATACTTTGTCCTATGCGTGATTAACGCGTTTGACCAATTGGCATTCTCGTGGGATTTGTGGATGAACGCATATAACGTTAGAAAGTTTGACCTTGCGGATGAAACGGGCGCTGATGTGGTCGATGCTGCACCGAGTCACATCGAAGCCTGTACACACAACGTATTGGACTTCAGAGTAGTGAACGCGATTTAGCCTCAATTGATCTTACCTCATTCATTTTAATGTCATATAATGCCAGGAAGTTTGAGTGCAATCGGTTAGAGCAGTTTTTGGGGAACGTTTCACTTCTGACACAGAAGCTTCGTCAGACCAAGGTAATAGTCAGGACAGGGAAAAATATTAAGTAGTAGTCAACCCCCTACCCCTTATTTGAACTTACCGCTAAACAGCCTATAGTACGCCTAATGTGTGTCACACTCATGAGAATGACCAGTGGTCGATTTTCCTACTAGTGTGTATCCACATCAATCCAATACAAGTGAACACGGTCAAGGTCAGTTGACACAGCGGCCCACATGCGTAAAACTACATCACTAACTGGGCTGAGATTAAGCTATTTTTGAATAAAAACAAAATCTAATTAACTAGTAGGTCTAAGTTGAATAACAACTATCAGTAGTGGGGGTTGACTACTGCTTTATCGTGTTCACTGTCATAACTATCAGCCTTGGTCTGACGAAGCTTCTGTGTCAGAAGTTTAACGTTACCAAAAACTGCTCTGACCGATTGCACTCAAATTTCATTGCATTATGAATACACGATCGGTCCCAAACATATTCCACTCGAATGCTTAATCCCATATAATTAGTTGGATGTCATAGAATTATATTCAGTTTTCTGAGACAACGTGTATAGATATCCTATGTGCGTTCCGGTGGTGCCGCGCGAATAATCTGTTCGTAGCAAAAATAAATCTGTCCAAATTGTAATACCGATGATCATAACGTGCATAAATCCAGCAATGGATTCCTAATGTTCTCAGGCAAAACCATGTTTAAAAACTGCGTGGTTAAAATGTTAAGTAGGAATTCCATTACCTGGACATTGTTTACGCTCAGCGACCACTTTTACGTTTGTCTGGCGGAGACTGTTATACTGTGCTCTTTGAGTCTCAAAATAACGCTAAATTTCGAAGAACATAAAAATCTTTTGTGAAATGTGAATAAACATTACCATAAATTTGGTTGCTCGCGGAAGCACGATTATACAACAGGCTACGGTGTGGACGCACAAATTTGTGTTCTCATAATTTTGGATCTTATTGTTCGCTCTATTGACGAATCTAGACGGTTCAAAACTTCCAGTTTCTACCCAACATTGCGTACGCGTGCAACATTGCTTCCAATCCAGAATAACGCAACAACTCGGATACCATCTGGAAGATCTCGCTATTTGGTATTTACTGACAGTTATTTCGACACTGTGGGATCAAATCTCACAGAACAGCCTTTGCGTGAAATTGTACGCCATTTTACTGTCCGTTGGATTGCACTGCATCACATCCACTCGTTCTTGCACTCCACCGAGAGACACCGATCGATAATGGACCGATTCGCCCAGTGTATGTACTCGATCTCGCGAAATTGTAACAATGACCGACAACGTGACCCTAAACCAGGGGTGGGCAAACTACGGCCCGCGGGCCACATCCGGCCCGTTAGGCTTTTTAATCTGGCCCGCCGACCTTGTCCAAACTTGTTACCCTTGTTGTATTTCACTCATTTTGCTATTTGCAATTGTTAATTATTGCGACCTTGAAAATATATACGTTTTGAATCCGACCGGCGCTGTTCGTTCTCTCTCGCTGTGTCTGAGCCGATTGTGTGAGAACTTGTTTGCAACTGTCTTGACTGACTGCAGTGAATGTTTGGACTGTGAGAACCATTAACGCTCACGGATATAACTCCATTTTAGCGAGCTTGCTACTTTATTCGTTACCTGAACTGAACTTCCATCTTAACGGATTTAATCAAGCCAATTCCTGCATTACTGTTCGTACTCGGAATCTTCAACATCGTGGAGAATCAGTATCCTTCCCATCACAATTTCCTTGCTCAACTCACTTCAGCCTTCGGTGAGTTATTTTGAATTTTCTATCTGTATATCTTTATACAACATTGTAGCTATGATAATTTTCTACTTTATTTGTAGACATTTGAGCCCTTCTGTGAAAATGAGTGGACCAAAGAGAAGGAAAGTGGACAGCGAATGCCGAGTTTTTAATAAGGAGTGGACAACAAAATACTTCTTCACCGAAGTCCGGTCAACGGCTGTATTTCTGATATGCCAAGAAGCTGTTGCGGTTATCAAAGAGTACAATATCAGCCGTCACTTTGACACGAAGCATGCAAATTATGCTAGCAAGCAGTCAACACAAGAACGGGCGGCTACTGCTCAAAGGTTGGCAGCTCATTTACACAGTCAACAGAACTTGTTTCAAAGACAAACAGCCATTCAAGAGTTAAGTACCAAGGCAAGTTATTTGCTGACATTCAAATTAGCAAAGGCTGGCAAGCCTTTCTCCGAAGGCGAGTTTTTGAAAGAATGCATAGTAGAGACAGCTGGTCTCTTGTGTCCGGAGAGCAAAGGCAAGTTTGAAAAAAAACAGTTTAGCACGCAGAACAGTGACTCGCCGCGTGGAACTGATCGACGCAGATATACTCAGATTGTTAAACAAAAAGGCAGAGTCCTTTAAGTTATATTCACTAGCACTGGATGAAAGTAACGACATAAAAGACACTGCTCAGCTCCTAATTTTTATCCGAGGGATTAATGACAGTTTTGAGATAACAGAGGAGATTTTGAGCATGGAATCACTGAAAGGGAAAACGACAGGAAAGGACTTATATGAACAGGTGTCTGCTGCCATCGAGAGAATGAAGCTACCCTGGAGTAAACTTGCCAATGTCACTACGGATGGATCGCCAAATTTAACTGGAAAAACGTCGGGCTGCTGAAAAGAATCCAGGATAAAGTGAAAGAAGAAAACCCTGACCAGAATGTTGTTTTTCTTCACTGCATCATTCATCAGGAGTCTCTGTGTAAGTCTGTATTGCAGCTTAATCACGTCGTGGATCCGGTTGTAAAACTTGTTAACTTCATGCGAGCAAAGAGACTTAATCATCGTCAGTTCATTACGTTCCTGGTAGAAACTGATGCGGATCACCAGGACCTACTTTACCATTCTCGCGTCCGCTGGTTAAGTTTGGGGAAAGTGTTTCAACGAATCTGGGATCTCAAAGAGTAGATTCGCTCATTTTTGTTGTTAGTGGGAGAATCCGAAGAATTCCCCGAGCTGAGCGACACAACCTGGCTATGTGACTTTGAATTTGCTGTGGACATATTTTCACACATGAATGAGCTGAACGTGAAGCTACAGGGGAAAGATCTGTTTGTGCACGACATGTACACAAATGTGAGAGCCTTTAAATCCAAGCTTGGTTTATTCTCCATGCAAATGTCAAACGAATCTTTCGCACATTTCCCCACCCTGGCTGTGCAGAAAGAGGCCGCCCGAAATGCGAAGAAATACTGCAAATCACTGGACGACCTGCACATGGAATTTTGCCGTCGGTTCTGTGATTTTGGAAAAATTGACAAGTTACTTCAACTGGTGTCTTGTCCTCTTTCACGAGACCCCGAATCAGCACCGCAGGAGCTGCAATTGGAACTGATCGATCTTCAGTCTGACTCCATCTCAAAGGAGAAGTTCAAGTCTCTTAAACTGAATGAATTTTATGCTTCACTTAACGAGACCACGTTTCCAAACCTTCTAAGGACTGTACAGAAGATTTTGGTGTTGTTTGGCTCGACCTATGTGTGTGAGCAGACGTTTAGCGTCATGAAAATCAACAAATACCATCACAGATCCAAGTTAACAGACCAACACCTTAGATTTGTCCGGAGAATTGCCACAACAAAATTAACTCCAGACCTCGATGCACTGGCAAAAACAGGAGACCAACAACACTGTTCCCACTGAAATTGGTGGGGTTTTCTGCTGTTTTATGAAAAAAATGCATATTGAAAGCCTGTAAGTAAGGCAATTTTTGCTCTTTTTTAGGCACTTATAAAAGCATTATAAAAAAGGCAATTTTTTTCAAGTTTTGAGGGCTATTTTTTGGTAACCCTAGTGATGAGGACTCTTTTCCATATTTGACAGTTAATAAATTGGATTGTATTATTAGTACAGTGCTATGAGGTTTACATACACTAAATGTAATATTTTAGTATATATCTGGCCCAAACACTCCATCCAAATACTCCTGGTCCGGCCCCTCTGTCAAATTTTGGAACCCATTGTGGCCCGTGAGTCAAAAAGTTTGCCCACCCCTGCCCTAAACGGACCTGACGTGACCTTAAACGAACCTGACGACGAGGCTTGTAAAAAGTGCAAACTTTGTCAAAAGTTGGTAAGTCCCAGATCGCGTCAAGTTAAATGTTACTTGTGTTCAATTGCTATTCATGCGAACTGTGAAAAGTATTTATCACCCGAATCTGTGACTCTAATTAATGATGAAAAATTACCAGGCATTTGCTAAATATGTAATCCATGCAGATTGAAAGTAAATAGTGATTTATCAAGATCCGAAAACTCTGATTCAATTATGGGAAGACGCATGTTCGTTGTAGAGGTGAACCTTAAACGTCTTGAAAACACGTTAGAGTCTTTCCAAACATTTGCGTGTCAGAAAGCGCTGAAACCAGTTCTAAACGCAGTCCCTAACCACATTAACCGCAAGTCTTACAGGGAAGCGCTAGCTACTACAGAAACGCTGATTTCTCCAGAAATCGACCAATGTCCCTTCCAACAGCTCGGTACGACCGACGAGTCTGCGAATCAGACCTGTAGACAAGTGATTGATAGTGCTGAATTATCGAAGGATGTGCATAAGCTTAGTCCGAAGAGTTTGAACACTGAAACCCCCCAAATGATAAGCATTGATGATCTAACGGTAATTTGTAGTAATCTCGTTGAATCAACTTCGCCATCGCTAAAGCAACGCGAAGCAGATGACAGGAATCAATTGAATGACCTTTGCAGAAGCTTAGACATCACTGCATCACCTGCGTCGCTGACGCGATTGTTTAGACCCCCGAACTCACCTCGTGCGAACACACCCAGGTTACTGCGTGTAGTGCTCATGTCCGTCCAAGATGTTGAAAATATGTTGCTCGCCTCATCCCTCTTAGTTGTTAACAAATCGACTCTGCGAATATTACCGGACGTTCCTTGGGAAGAACGGCTAATTCGTCGTAATAATCCGGAACTAGCAAAAGAGGCTACAAATCGCAGAGCTGTTATAGTTTATGGTGTTCCCATTTCGAACGAAGTAGAACCCAGCAAACGTCTGCAACACCATTGCAGTGAACGGAGATTTTTACTAGAGATCCTAGGTTTAAAGGACATAATAACGACTCATGTTATGCGCCTTATACCGAAAAAAGAAACGCATCAGCCTCCTCTCAAAGCATCATTCCGCACAGATGAGATGAAGAATAGAATACTCGAGGCGTGGTATCAATGTCGAAAATTTGCACCTCCTGAAATTCGTATTCGGGCTGTATACGACATAAAACGCACGAACACTTTTGCTAATGAAATGACTTCGCTACCAAGTCCATCAAATGCACCTGAGACAAAAAACGTGGAGCAGCCGACCAATTCTGGGTCGGCGAATCCACTACTATGAGCTCTTCATCGTCAACAAAAATCAAATCTCTATCATGCTGTTACACCAATGCTCAGAGCTTTCTGGGCAAGTTCACTGAACTGTATTCACGTGCGATCGTGGCGTCTTGGGATTTGATTGCAGTGACAGAAACCTGGTTGTGTAATTCTGTACACGACTCTGAACTTAAAATCCCTCATATGATGATTTACAGAAAAGATCGAGCAACAAAAGGTGGCGGTGTCCTCCTCTACTTACATGAAAGCATCAACTGCACTATACTTCTCTCCCCCGAGTTAGATGTCCCAGATACATTGTTTTGCTTTTTTGACTTACATGATAAACGTAAGTGCCTCTTAGCATTGATTTATCGACCCCCTTCTTCATCATCTGCCGCTGACACTGTTCTTTCTAATGCAATACGTTTTGCATTGAAGCTCACATATTCACATTCGCTCCTCCTCGGTTATTCTAATATACCGACCCTTGCAACACACATTACTGGTGACGATTCATTCAAAAGCTTTCTTCAAGAAATAATGACTTGCACCTCTCTTAACAACCATGTGCAACAACCAACGCGATTTCGATCTGAACAAACCCCATCTAGCCTGGACCTCATACTTACAAACGAAGAACTCATGGTAGAATCTGTTTCCTATACAGCTCCCCTCGGATTGAGTGATCATGTTGTCATGACATTTGATTATACTTATCAATACGAACCAGCGGGAAATACTCAACGAACGTATGCAACTGTGAACTATGACTTGCTTCGAGCTCTTGCTACTGCAAATCGATGGGATTTCCTTGAACTCAAATCAGCTGAGGAAATCTGGGAAACGTTTTACAGCCAACTTCGTATTATCATTGACTTATCATCGAAGGTAAAAATAATATCCAGCAAACAGCGTCCTAAAAAGCCTCTCAGAAGCAGTACTCGGAAATGGATGTGTAAACGTGACAATGCCTGGTACAAATACTTGTACGATCCTTCTGGGATAACTTGGTGCTACTACACGTTATTGCGAAATAAGTGTGTCTGCCTCATTCGAAAAGACAGAAAAGATTACCAAATCAGTCTTGTCGAAAAATTCATTATAAATCCCAAAGCATTGTATAGACACATCAACGACCTCCGGAATGTTAAAATGGGAATACCGCCACTGGTCTCTGGTACTGGAATAGTGACGTCATTTAAAGATTGCGCTAACGTTTTCCGACAACAATTTGCATCAGTTATCTCACAAGTGTCGACTCATAGACAGCCCTCAAACTCTGACAGCTGCAGCCTGCCAATTCTTCAGGGGGTGGAGTTCTCCCCCAACGTTGTTCAAACAAAATTAATGACGATGAAGAGAACAGGCTCACCCGGTATAGACAATATACACGCAAACATTTTGCACAATCTATCTTCCGAGTTGGCAATACCGACATCTGACGTATTCACGATGATGTTTGAGCAGAGCTTTGTACCAGAAACTTGGAAAACTGCCCTGATTAGTCCCATCTACAAGGGTGGCAAAAGAAATGATCCTCTAAACTATCTCCCGATAGCGTTATTACAAGTGCTATCAAAAGTAATGGAGTCCATAATAGCTGATGCCTTACGGAATCACTTTGCTTCGCTTCGCCATAGCGAAGTGCACTTCGGATATTCACATTGATACTATTCGCCATTGCGAAGGGCAATTAGGGCTTTTCAAAAATTCGCTTCACACTTCGCTTCGCTCCAAAAAAGTGACATTCGTTATTGTCTGCATGGGATCCTTGGTTGAAAAAAGGTATTCTGTTATTAGAAACTCCACAGCGCAGAGCGACAAAACTCGTCATGGGACTATCAAATTATCCATGCGAAACGCGACTTAAATTATTGAATTTGCATTCGGCTGAATACAGACGAAAACGAGGAGCACTAATATTCATTTGGACAGTGCTTAATCAAACAAATCATCCTTGCGGTCATTTGTTTCATCTTTCCCACAACACACATCTGCGAGGTCACCAATCAAAACTTTACCAACAGCATAGCAGGTTGAACTGCCGCAAATATGCATTTTCCGTTCGCAATGTGCAACTGTAGAACAGTTTACCTACTCATGTGGTACAATCTGGAACTGTTGAAGTTTTCAAGAAATCACTAGATATCTACATGGGAAGTATGTTTTTTATGTTTGACAATAACCTAACAATATTTTAATATTTTTACCATCCGACCCGATGTACATTTTTGTGGGTCTTGTAAAGCATCGCTTTTTACCTGCATATAATCTATGAATAAATCTATGAATAAATCTGAAATTCGGAACTGTTTGCGACTTTGATTTATCCACATCAAAATGATACGCAGAGAGCAAGCTCCAATTGGTCGATGTTTATAACTAATTTGCTAACCACCTGGCTTTCATTTGAGTTGCTGAATTCTTCCATTTTCTCAAGCATTTTACCAAGTAAATCCTCGGAGTGTGAAGGGGAACAGGTCGATTTTAAGCAAACACGTGACTGCAATCAACACATTTTTAAAAGCATGTGACAAGAATGTAGCCAACTTTTCAATCACAAGTTAGATGTAAGTTTCATATACAAATTATGGTGGACGTTGCGGTTAATCTGCGAACAAATTGCCAAACAGATGTGCCTTCAGAGACAGTCGGGCGTGAGGAATGCTGTAGCACAGATCAGGATGCATATGGGCCAATGGGAACACAACCAATTACTTTACCACCGGTTATTTGGAAAGCCTTCATTCAAAAACCTATCCGCCTAGGGGAACAAGAATCTCTCCCTACAGGACGTCCTGGATTTTATGGAAATTTCGCTCCAGAGCCGAAGGTAACTGAAACCATGGACGATACTGTTCAAACTTACAAGACCATTCTTCCAACTACAAAAGAAATAACCACACAGCAGTCCCGAGCAGAAAATAGAACCACACGAACATCAATCGCTGGGAAATCTGTGTATGGATGCATGAGAAAGGGGATCCGATTCCTTAAAACCGTTCCCATGGCTACCCAGAAGTGTGTCCCGTTGCAACGTTCCGTTCATTTTGAAAATTTTTTAAGGTCACGGTCAAATAGTATGCATTTTGTTAGTTCCACTTCGAATGACCTAAATGACACAAAATCAACACAAGCCGAAACCAGTCAAACTCGACCTAGTGTGGATATTCTAATGCGATCCAGTCTGATGGAATCGAAACATCCTGTCCTGGAATCGCAAAATGATGAAGCTAAACGTCGTGAATCTATTGATTCTGTCTCTGGGGATACTAGCTCTGTAAAAACAAAACGTTTCTCGCTCCTTAAAAATTCGGAAGCTAAACGCGATTCATCCATAGGCGCAGGAAGACACGGGCTACATCATTCACTTGTCACGCTTCAATCGTTAGATGATGACCAGGAACGCACTTCATGTTCGGAAATCATAAAAAGCGAAGGAGTCAAAACTTACTCGGGTTTACAAAAATATGAAAACGAAAGATTGCGAATAAAATCACTTATACTCCGTCCTTGTCAGAGAGCTAATTACCCACCTCGACTTTGTCCATATGTTGTCGATTTGGATACAGTCAAACCCGGGATCATGGTACTGAACGCTAAAATTAAGCAACACGATTTGAAACTTCCTCTCAAGCATCAAGATACGGAAGAAATGCGTGCGGTTTATACGGAATCAATTTTGAAGCACCCCGTTTTGAAAAAGTTACTAACAAGTAGACGTCTGGATGTGCTACCGAAGGCTTTGCGTCATATTGTACGTATGTTAACAATAACCGCACAGCGAAACGAAGTTGACCCCTCACAAGGCGAAAAAGAGGCTGTGATGCTGCACGAAAAGTTCTGTATTCAAAAGGAAAGTCGCAGAAATATTGCTTTGGCTGATGTCGAATCATTGTGGATCGAGGCACGTATGTTTACTGCAGAGCTTTTCACTAACTGGATGACCAAAACAAAACCTTCAGAGATTCACGGTAGATCGGAATCCAGCGAGTTTGATCAAGTGTTAAAGCTTGCTGCTAAAGCGGTTCGCACAAATAGCTCCGTTCCAACGTCCTCTGCGAGAGCTGACCTCGGTAGACTTATTGCAACCAGTGTCGCTTACCCGAAACACCTGAAGACACTATGGGATCGTCTACCCGAGTGGATGGAAAGTTTGTTGATTGGGCTATTCAGCCGTGACAGAACAGTACGCGAAGAAACTTGTTACATATTGTCATATATTTTTACAGAATCCATTTTGGTTGAGGGGATTCGACATTACAACGCCTTGGATATATGCTACGATGTTGCCACCGCAATATTGCACGCCATGCAAATCACACCATCCAGTTTCCTACATTATTTTTGCCTTCTGGCCCTTATGATCGAAGGCTGTCCAATGTTCAGCACCTTGAAAGCGATCATGGAACATGGTCCGACATCGAACTGCGTGTTGTTGAATCATCTTTGGCCGCGACTCATATACTATGCGCTTCGTTATTGGCATCCAAAACAATTTTCACGTGACCGAGTTTTGCTGAAAATGCTAAACGATAGCATCGAACGAGCATATGTGAGAGGAATTTCGAGGAAAAATGCAAAAATAGCACAAATACAACTGAGCAGACGATTCAAATTACTGACAAAGCCAACCACCATTTGGCTGGATGAATGGAAAGATTTTCAAATCTAGCGTAAGCTTTGGTATTTAATTCGGTACACCCTGATTATTTTGTAACGTATATTGGTCAAAAACTGTGTTCGAATAAAGCCCAAATAATAATAGGCTTAAACTGAAATTACAGTGACTTGTAGTTGCAGTACATAGTTCATCATAAAAAGGACAGACACGATTCAACTTCAAGCATTTTATTTGCATACATTCAGTGATTACGACTCACAAAGGGAGTAGGATGTTGCACAGAATCCTTTCTCTTCTAAAGGAATGAAAATTCAAAATCATTACTCACTTGATACGGACGGTGTATGAAAATATGCCTTCCCTCATGCGAAACAAAACGTAATGTCCACAGTATCTTCCATTTTTCCTTAGACAGAGCAACCAAGTATTGATAATATGCTCATCGAGCAGTCGGCCAATTGCGTATCGAGAAACATTGAGCAGTTACAGTCTGCGTGTCTCAGGTCATTGGCATATCAAATATAATCAGTAGCACCTTGAGCCAATCATCCACATGTGTAACGTATTAGTAAGGTAAATCCATTCTTTTAGCTTTAATGAACTTAAAGGTTAAGATATCTGTAGGAAGCGCTACAACATCCAGTGAACATCACGTTAGGATCGAGAAACATATAATTCCAATCAAAATGTACACCGAAATGTGACAGTTCTTTAATCCCTATTTACCGATCCAGCCTACGCTACACACGTTTGGATGCATACCACAGTGACAATCTAGACAACATAGATCTTACTTAACGCAACACTGAACGGTGCAGCGGACGCCAACATCCAGAAGAATTCAATATTAGTAAGACTGCCAAGTTTGCAGTAAATATGTCTTATGATACGAGTATCTTCATACACTCGCGCTCAGCACTAACACACACACAAAATAAATCAGGATTTAACCCATGTATGATAATAAATGTTTATTTTTTGACATTTTCTCTGACATATGTGCCATAGGATCAACTGAAAGCGATCTATCTAAGCTGGATTCGATGAACGTTAAATAACTGATCCTGGCTTTGCCAAAGTGACTTGCCACCCATGGTCATACTACCAGCTCTTCATTGAAAAGGCGCACAAGGTCGCAGGTGAATCGTTACTTATTCACCTTCCTTTTCCGACTATCATCATTGCCCAGATTGAGCCCTTGTATCAGAAGCGAAACGATAAGCTCTAAATTGATCGGAACAATTGCATTCAAATTTGATTCATGTGTGTCGCCATTTCATTGAAATACCGTGTTTCATTCGAAATACCTTATAAAATTGAAACCCCTCACACTTCATTTGGAGGCATTTTGTGAATTTTTCGGCGTGTACTTAGCTGGTGTTCAGAAATGAGTCCTACTAGCATGTCAGATGTAAACAAATATGATTGAGCCGTGGACGATCAAATACAGATTTAAAGCGAATTGCAAGAAAAAATTGCTGAACCTATGGGCCACTAACACAACGACCTTGGCATGTAAAATAGATTTAGAAACATTAACTAAGTAAAACCTTCGATTCCTCGCATATAACTTAGACTCTTGTTGAGAAAATTAATTGTCACAATATTTTTGTAGCCTTGAAAGCCGCAACATTATTCACTGTAATCTGTAATAAAAAATGTAATTATTTTTAAAGTTTGTTCTCGCCAATCCTCAGAGGGGTTATAATTTAAGGTTCTGTTTTAAGATGAAGCGCTCAGCTTCAAGATAACTATTCGGATCTAATTCTAATGTGACAAATGTGTGGTGTTGTTCACATCCCCCAAATCCGTACTCAAAAGCGAATGTATACCGTTATGTATAATAAATTATGTTATTTAATTAACACAACTTATAACGTAAAAGATGAAAACCACGCTGAATGCTAGGAAACTTACCACCGTTCAATTTGATAGTTTGAAATAATATGATCACTTAGGTTTAGTCGAGCATCTACTACCACGAATAAAGTCATTTTCTTCTTCTTCTACGACTACTGATTAATTGCTAGTAGCTATTATCGAAACATTTATATTTGAGCAAGAGTTTTAACGCTGAACCCGTTCTTCACCTAACCTCTCATGCCGGTTAGGAAGTGATTGTTCTGGTCGTAGTGAAACATTCAGATTAGTTTCACCGAGTATTGAAACAGTGATGAAAATGTAAACATGGTCTTTATTTGAAACCGCGGTTAGATTAGTTGTGCATGACCAACAATAGTGCTAAAATGAAAAAAAAGAAAGCGATTGCGTCTCAAACGTTGAAATGCTTTTTGGTGACTAATGATCCATGTTTGTTCACTGCAATTGTTTTTGAAAAGTTGACGTTTATTAGCCCCTTGACTTCCATGTGGAACACGGGATTCTAGGAACATTGCTCTATTTCCATCCAAGCGAACCGCTTCTAATGGTCCCAGGAATTCGACGATCTTATACAAGCGTTCATCTCTTTTGTACACTGTCAGAATGCACTCAATCGCTCTCATTTTGAGCCGTTTCTTACAGCACAGTTTCGCATTACTACCAACTTCTATGGTCATAATTACTAGGGAAACATTAATACCTGGTTTTTCAACATGGACTTCAGAACCATACATCAGCAGTAATTTTAGTGTTGTCCCAGAATATTGGGAGTTTTTATGTAGCGGAATAAGTTTCAGTCCAATGTCTGTATGAAACTCGGTGAGTACATCCGATTTTTAACTAATTGAAATCAGTTTGTCTTTGAACTCTGATTAATCAAATGTTTTTTTGCATTTTTCAGCTCTGAAACAAACAGAGAGGTGTGCTCTCTGAGAAATTGTAACAAAAGCAATTCACTGATGAGTTTCCTCATTTATATTTTCCCGCGAATTCTTTTTTTAACGCTGTAAACCTCGCGAAAATTGTGAAATATACGAAACCTATACAGCGCCTTTGTTCCATTTTGCTTTCAAAAATAGAATGAAATGTATTGGCACTAAGAGTAAGGGAATGAACAAAATAGTTTTGAATTCTACTCAGCATTTGTGATTTATGAAGAAACATGTAGAGTACATGTGTTATTAAAAAGTACATCCATTGATGTGTAATCTGTGTCCTCAGTAAAAGTTTATCGTGATTAGTATGTCTATCTTCAAGTGTTTAGTGCTCGCAGGCATAATCGGAATATTGATCACAATTATGAACTTTTAGCTAACAATCATTCACTCCCTCCAAACACATAAATTTATTTCCTGTGGCTTGTATACGTCAAAAATTATTTTGGAATTTGTGCGATGTAAATCTTCAATGAAAATACGGTCGGGATGTCATTGATGATTCCATGATATCAGCAAGTAGCATTGAACCAATGTGATGGCGAACGCAATGATTAACATTTGCTTTTTAGATTACCATCTTTAGATTTTGTCTCGAAGCATTTCATAATTAGGTTTCCAACCATAATCGAACAAGGGTACTCATCCTAACTGAAGCTTTTACGAGTCGCACTCTTGGATACGCATAAATCTTGTCAACACACGAAATGCTTAGTTGGTGCATAATGTGAAGCGTCTTTCATGAGGAAGGGTACTATTTAAAGAGCTGCGGTTTCTATATGCGAGTAAGTACAAATAAACTGAGATGAGGTAATTCAAGGTAATTCAAGGTTTTTAATGGTCTAAAAAGCAACAAGCTTAACAACAACCATAGGATGGTAAAAATTTAAATTTAAGTGTATAAACAATATAAGGACATAGATTAAACAGTATATAAGTGTTCTGGAAACGAATAATGCAATAAAAATTCGTCTAATTTCGTTTTAAAGTCATGCAAGTTAGTGGCGTGAGCAACGGTTGAAGGTAAACTGTTCCAAGTAAAACAGACACGGACATAGTAAAAATACCTTCTACAGTTCAGGCGGGAATGGGGTACGACCAGCACATATTCATGGGTCTGATAATTCCTCGTATCCCTTCGCGTGAATAAATCCTG